>KN840533.1:27104-98217 GCA_000832265.1 Phlebiopsis gigantea 11061_1 CR5-6
GCTGTGGCGATGAGAGTATAGAGACGAGTTGAAGGTGAGTTGGAGGTCGAGGTTGGAGCTGCTCGCCCAAAGCGCGACAAACACTCACGTGACTGCTGTAGGCGCCAGCCTTCGGGTCGCTCCGTCGCCGGGACTCGCGACTTCAAAAGAGCAGAACGACCGGGTCGCCAAATCCCTCGGACTTGACATCGCTCGGCAGCGCTCGGCACCAGGCTCCGACGAGCTGATGAGCTGATGAGCGGACGAGCTGGAAGAATTGAGCAGCCTTAGTGACGCACCGAGCTGCCGCTGCTGCCTGCACAGGCCATACAATAATCAATTTTCGAGATAACCTCCAAACAAAGGTAGGATAAGTCTCCGTGTATCCAAAGCGTCTTCAGTGTACTACCAGCTCTTCATTCAACACCACCATGTCACAAGCCCAAGCTCTAATTCCACCACAACCTCGCGCCAAGGCGCTGCGGGCATGTCTCCTTTGCTCGCTAATTCAAACACCGGCCGACTTCCGTCGCAACGGCTGTCCAAACTGTGAAGAAATACTGCAGGTACGTCCACCAATGGAACCATTGCGTCTAACCTTTGTTAACAGCCTCCTAGATGAGGGGTGCACAAGACAGAGTCCAGTCCTGCACAACTACTCACTTTGATGGTGTAATGGCTGTAGTCGACCCCGAAACGAGCTGGGTAGCTCGTTGGCAAAGAATATGTGCGTAACCGACATCCCTAGGCACATTCCCTCGAATATAACGTCTGTATATAGCCAAGTATGTCCGTGGAATGTATGCTGTGCGAGTGAAAGGTCGCATACCCGAGGATGTTGAAGCCGAGCTAGAAAGTCGGAATATCAAGTATCGACCTCGAGACCAGTCGGACATGGATTGAAGACTCTACCCTACGTGTCATTCGCATATTTCTGTTATCCTATTCCCAGTGTACACTATTCACTATGATTGTCTCATATAGACTGTAATTTTGGACCCTGTCGGCAGTGAAACCCGTATGGCGGCATCCGCAACGACTCTTGTGCATGCAATGTGCCCGATATGCCACCAAAACTAAATTGTTACAGTAAATTTACAAAGCAGATGTACATCGAGTGGTATGCATGCGAGAGCACTCATTAACAATAAAGCCAAGTAGTGGCCAATATGAGTAGAGTCGGTATGGATGAAATGTGTTGGAGCGAGACATGGGAGTGAATGAAGGATGGGATGACTTGCAACCAGTGAATCCAAGCATGATATATGCCCAAATATTGCTTAGTCCGTGAAAGATTCGTTGTTTGTGCTGACGAGTGCCATACTCATGACCTCTAAAGCTGCAAGATGGAATGGTAGAAGAGGAGATGTCTTCAGCTTCCATCGGTACTTGGTCAACAGAGCGAGGTCGTGATAGTTCTGTGCGATGTCGTCAAGGAAAATCCGGTCTAGAGGTACGACTGTGGGAGATGAAATATGGATAGAGTGCAAAAGATGCAGATGAATCATGGAGATGGCTGTGAAATCTGTGCCCGCAGGAACGTTGACTAGAGAGAGTGAAGATAGCGGTCGAATGATACAAGGTGGGTGGGATGCGTCCTCTTCCACATCGGGGATATGCGGTTGGGCTGGAACGATAGAAATCGGTCTGTCGAGCGATAGCGGGGCGGTAGGATTGTTATGGACGAGGTATGTGGATGATGCCGCGT
Source organism: Phlebiopsis gigantea 11061_1 CR5-6 (assembly GCA_000832265.1). NCBI lineage: Eukaryota > Fungi > Basidiomycota > Agaricomycetes > Polyporales > Phanerochaetaceae > Phlebiopsis > Phlebiopsis gigantea. The sequence goes on from KN840533.1 coordinate 28,792, forward strand.
CGTGAAAGACAGTGCCCGCGGAATGCTTGTTGGCGCGTTGAAGGGATCGTGGGGTCTTGTGTACTTCCACTGACTCAGGAGGGATGAAGTTCCATGGTCTGTCAGGATCAACACACAAGAGGAAAACTTGCGATGTGAGGATTTCGCGGCTGGCAGAGTGGAATTGACTGTCCCAAGCTGAGCGCATCATTGAGGGGGCGCAATGTCAAACATATTACACAACACTCACCATCCACTTCTGCCTCCTCCATGGAACCAAGTTTTGCGATGACGATGCGCCACTCTACACTGGCTTTCGCCGCAACATGAAAAGCGAAGGCCCAAACGCTGTTCACCACGAATACCTCCGCCCCGTCGCTGGGGACGAGCCACGCTCTGAGCTCGTGTGCCTCACCCCGCTGATCGATGCAAGCAGCTAGTAGCCACTTTCCGCAGGGAGAAATACTATAGCCGATATGCAAAATTGATAGCCGGTCCACAACATCCAATGAGGTAGGGTGCGCCTCGAGTCGGAATGTAGCTCTCCGCGCCAACGGTCTTGCTAACGTGAATGCAGGCTCTTGGAACAATGCTTGCATTCTTGGGACGTCTGGAGTCAGGGAGCGAGCCGACATCCGTTTCGCAACCACAGGCATGCGATCGTACACCGAGTCCGCCAAGATCTCCAAGCCTTGGTGCCTCATGAACGGGCTGTCCAAGTGCCCGGTGATGAACGGCTCCGGGATCAGGTGGATTAGCAAGGGTGCATCAGGGCGTGCCTTCTTGACCTTTCGAGCTGCAGAGAGAATTTGACGAAGAAGTGGAGACGCCAGGTTTATAGCGTGAACGGGTACGACGACGTAGAATACCGTAGGGGAGGTTGACTCGTGCAAACCGATGACGAAGGAGGCTAAGATAACGTCAAAAATGATGAGAAAAGACGACGATCAATTGAACTTACTGAGTGTCTTTTTGATAGCGTCGTACTGAACAGGAATGAGACCGTCCTTGGTGCAACCAACCGCATGGCCGAGGGCATGCTGCCCAAGATTCTTGGCCTAGAGACCCGTTAGCGACAGATAATTTGATGTAAAACAGGTTCACGTACACCATAGGTTTGTGAGAGAGACTGCAGCCAGCTAGCCATTTTCTCCTCTCTCGCATCGTCTATTTTCTCGAAGAACAGGAATGCAGTCACATCTTTACTCCCGCCTCGCGGCTTCAAGCCTAGTTTCTCCCAAAAACGAAGAGCCGATGGAAGTACTTGTACGAGAGCGTCCGATTTGCCTATTGAAAGCGTCGGGTCGTCTAGCTCCTTGAGGGAAGGAGAGCCGTCTGATGTATCTAGAGTAAATGCACATCAGCTCGGTGGAACTTAGGTTGATCGCGTACGCCTTACCCGCTTGATAAGCTTCCTTGAGGTCGAGAGCATTGCGCAGTCCATCCACGCAACCTAACATCCAGCTTGTATAGCGCACATCTGCAGGCCATACGTTCGGAGCAGCACTACCTGAGGCACGAGTGGCAGCAAGACCGGCCTGCCATGCTTCCGCCCAGAAAGGATTCTCTACTATTTCTTTGAACAGTAGCTGAACCACTGCTTCCAAGGCTTTAGTCCGTTCAGACGCTGCTCCGAGTGCCGCAGCAGGAGACACGGGGGTGGGAACAGATAGGGGACCCATGTTGACATCGAGGACAGTACCAGGAGGACGCAGAGTACTGCTCAACGGAAGTAAGAACGAATGGTGGAAGCCGGTTTGTACGAGGGTGGGGCCGAGCGGTAGGTACGGTACAGGGGGAGTGTAAGGGCGAGATGGACACACTGCGCTTTGGTCTTCGGCTTCAGGACAGTCATCGTTAAGATCATCGTCAGAGTCAGACGAATCAGTGTCTGGATCCTCGGAGCCCTGAACTGGCTGGCTTGTCCATTCTTCATGTTCGTGCATCCATGCCGGAGACAGTCTATCGTAGCTCCCTCTCTGCTTCTCACCTAGACGTTTACGCTTCATGCCGACAAGGCGTCGTACAATACCGATACGTGGGTCGGTTTTAGCGTTATATGCGAACTTCCAACCGGAAGAAGAGACTGTTCCTCGCGCGGCGGGCCACAGCTCCTCAATTTCGTCCGGCGGTGGTGTGGGCAAGGCAAACTTCCCCGAAGTGTACTTCCCATCCATGACTTTGTGACTAGGTCCGAACGGCACTGGGTCGAATTGCGATCCTTGGCTACTAGCAGAGCCCCTCCGCAAGTGGATGGTATGGTCCAAAACTACAGCCGCAGGGGTAGCGGGGCCAGACTGGGAAGGGGGCGTTTGCGCAGGCGTAGAAGGCATCAGCTCAGGCGGGACTACTCCGGGAGTAGAAGCGGGCATTGATCGAGGGGTCATGCCGGCGAGTTGGGTGACTGAGGAAACAACAGGGACAGCATGAGCGGAATGAGAAGGCGGACCCGGACCAGACATCTGAAAATTATTGTGCGACCCAGGCACAGTCGTAGGCGGCACCGATGGTAGTCCGGGAGCAGATGTGCGCACTGTGCTCTGTGGTGCATCGAAGAAGCTAAAATCATCGTCAGTGAAGCCCGCCATGTCCATATCAAAGCTATAGCTGTCCAGCCCCGCATTGATGTCCATGAAGTCTTTCTCAGGTTGATTCCATGTGTTAGTGAAACTACCGTAAGGGTCGAAAGATGTCGTGGACGTGCCAGCCACCACATTCGCGTCATTACTCCCTGGTGCTCCCGTTTCCGGCAGTGTATCGTGGGCTTCCGACCCAGTCTTTATTGTCTCACCGGACGACGGGTCATCGACTAGCATGGGCTGGTCGATCAAATTAGGATTGGGAGCTGGACTCCAGGCGGGAAGCAGAGCAGTAGGATCGGCCGACTTGATGTTTGTCGGGTCGGCAGGAAGGAACAATGTGAGCGCGGGGACGAGAAATATAGGCTGGATGTCGTCACGTTTGACAGGAGTTTGTGGAGTACGTGTCAATTCACTCTCCTGCTTCGCCGGGCTGGATGAGATCTTGAAAGAGCTTCCGTCACGTCCGCGTTTCAAGCGTTCCCTTTCCTTCTCACGATCTTGAGCCACGGATGACACGAAGGTACTGACATCGCGCGCCAAGTTCGGAAGGTTCTTGTGTCTAATGGTAAGCGACCGAAAGGCCTTCATGGAGTCCGTGAGCGGGGAGCTCGAGAGACCGGCCCCAGGGTGTTTGACATCGAGATGTATACTATGCTCAGATTGAGACGTCGTCGGGGAAATGGCAACGGAGGCTGCTTGAGACCTATGTGGTGGATTTAGGGAGCTGAGGGGAAATCTGATAGGAGGAGCCTGAACAGGTACGGCAGGGGGAGATGCAAGGAGCTGTGGAGGTAAATTGGGTATGTGCGCCAACCGCTGTCGCACTTGAAGCGTGCTGTCTTGCAATATTGCAAGCGATATTGGCCAGATCACAGGAAGCCCCTTTTCTTCACCTTGCTTGTTCTGAACGGATATCCATGCGATGACGTAGGTATACGATGAGTCTGGCGTAGTGTTCTGCGACTGTGAGAGGGCAGCACCTTTCCAATCGCCACATCCAAGGCCGACCAGAGCGTCTTCGAATTGCCGGGTTATCCCGCCCACTGGTCCAGAGTATACGCTTAGAAAATAGGCCGGTACACCGTGCGGAGCGAGGACTATTGGCGTCCCCATAGGCAAAGGTAAGATGGCCGATAGCGGAAAATACCGCGTACTGCGTAACACAGGCTGCACGAGAATGCGAGTCCGGGACAAATGCACATGTATTTGGCAGTGAGTCAGTTGACGGGAGTGGTGATCCCAGCCCGTGCTCCATTCACTTGGCTCAGCGAGGGATGCCGGACTGAGCATGATGCCTCCTTGTAGCCGGAAGACGTGCCTGGCGGTAACATGGCGGTGAGACAAGGGCGATAATACCATGTCATCCACCACCCGGTCTCTCGTAGCTTGGAGAAATTGGGCAAAGGGGAGTCGCAGATGGCGCCGGGGAAGAATACACGCCGGGGTGGACTGTGAGGATGACGCAGCGGGAGAGGAAGAATGGGTGGTGACTGTGCCCGCATTTGGTAGACAGGTAGGACATGGGTCTATTTGCGCCGCACAAGCCAGAGAGCATGGGTATATGCTGTCTGGTGTGAATGTATACGTCTCGTACCCTATATGAATATCTAATCAGCATTCAAGTCTGGATCGAAGTGAAGAGATGGATTGATGGTGAACATCTTCAATCATGTAACGCATTCCAGGAGCAAGAGAGAACGAGGAAAGGATAGACACTCACGCTCGAGGTTTTCTAGCTGGAGACTGGCCAACGCCGTATGTGAAGGTGACGCCTCCGACGTAGATCCCATTGCAAATACGTATAGGCTGATATGATCCCTGACCACGTACACGCTGGGTAAGAGTGAGTCTGCAAGCGGCTGCGACGCATATTCCAGTACAAGACATCTCCTTGCAGCTTCCACAGCCGAGAGCTGCTCGTTTGGCGAGGCGGCATGTGTGGCGGCGTACACGGAATAGGCTATTAATGGGTTTGTTCGGAGGTCGATAGTTGAACCTAGCACAGGGGACGATGTGTTGAGGCGTGCAGGATATTGAAAGAGGTCCGAGAGTCCCGTGCTGTCTGCGGGTTGAGCAGCAGGTTTCATTGGGGTGCCAGGCGAAGGTACAGAGACCCAGTATGCTGCGAAACGAGTGACGGTGTTAGGCAGAAGGAAATATAGAGCGGGTGGAAGAACTGGCGCACAGTGTACTGTACAAGTATTGGAGTGGCTGGGTGCTACCGCAGCGGCATGTCTGAGAATAAGAGAAAGAGGGTAGAACAACGACGGCGTGAGTGTCCAGCGTCGGCAGCGGTGCGTGCCTCAAGCCTCGGACTCGGTCCCTCGGATGTCATGAGACGCCAGGGATATGCATAGCGTGACAGCGTGTTTCGTGGTCACGTCCGATGTCACGGGTCACCTGCAGGGTTGCTGTGCGCGATCCCACCTGAGTGGCCTGTTTGTTCTCCCTGTCCTTCAAAAATGCAGCCATCTCGCCCAGCAAGCACGTCGACAAGGCCAGCAGCGTCGCCTCATCCCTCGGTACCCTACCAGGTCAATACTCAGACAAGAGTCTTCGAGACTGGGCAGGGACGTTTGTTATGCATTGCAGACATTCGTGGCCGTCTCTCTGCGCTCAATGACCTCGCGCGTGAGGCGAACGCGTGTGCCATCATCCATACGGGAGATTTTGGTTTCTTTGGTATGTTTCAGCAGCACTCTTCCACACATGTACACGCTCAAAAGAACTCATCTGTGTACCAGAGGCATCCAGCCTCGACCGCATCAACGACAGGACTCTGCGACACCTGACGATGTACTCGCCTCTCATCCCCTCTGCACAGCGCACACATCTCCTTGCTCCCGAAAATCCACCAGCTGTGATACGCTCTACAGTCACGATCTCCCTCCTGTCCGAATTCCCTCTCCTCCTCTCAGGCCAGATCAAACTCCAAGTACCGGTGTACACGGTCTGGGGCGCATGCGAAGATGTGACTATTTTGGAGAAATTTCGCTCTGGGGCTTATGCTGTCGACAATCTGCATATCCTTGACGAGGCCACTACTCGCGTTCTCGACCTCGGCGGCGTGAAGTTGCGGCTGCTCGGTCTTGGAGGTGCCCTCGTGCCACACAAAATGTTCGACAATGGCGATGGCGCAGCAACCATCGCCGGCGGGCAGGGCACCATGTGGACTACAGCCCTCCAGATCGGAGAGCTGGTTGATACCGCGCAGCGAGTCTACGATCCCACAGAGACACGCTTGCTTGTCACTCATGCTAGCCCTGGCCGCGAGGGCATTATCGCCCAGCTGTCTCTCGTGCTCAAGGCCGACCTGACCATGTCCGCCGGTCTCCATTTCCGGTACGCCTCGTCTTACAACGAGTTCAGTGTCCAGGGCGACTTTGAAGGCTTCCGCCGCAAGCTGCTTGTCGGCAAAGAAGGTTTCGATAAAGTCTGGGACAGCGTCAAGACCCAAGTTGACGCCGTGATTGATGAGAATCAGCGGGTGCTGCTTGACAAAGCCCTCTCGGTCCTTGATCGCATACCCCCACCTCCCAATCAGCCGCAGGCTAATGGTCATATACCAGGAGAGGAGCCCGCTTGGAAAAATTGTTGGAATTGGAACTTGTGTGACGCCGCATACGGTTCACTAATTCTTGACATACGAGACGGACGTGTCTCTGCCGAGCTGAAGAGCCAGGGGTTCAACTACGCATATCGCAAGACTGCTACTCCTTCGACCGTCGAGCCCACGCCAAACTCGTCCTCTTCTCCTCTCCCCAGCGTGAACGCCACTGGCACACCGAAAGGCGCAGGCAGTGGATTAGGCGCGACACCGACCACGTCCGAAAAACCACTACCACCTCATTTGGCTTCGAAGTCGAAACCGACATCCCCCCCTCCCCCATCTTCCGGGCGTGAAACCCCGAAGGATAAGCCCAACGGTTTAACTGACAAGTCTGCCGAGAAGGCGGAGAAGGAGAGACTGAAGCGTGAGCGGAAGAAGGAGCGGAAGCAGCAAGAGCGTGCTGAGCGGGATGGGGCTAAGGAGGGCGAGGAGGGAAGCGGACAGGCTAGCCCGGTCCCTCCTGAGGCTGAGGTCGGCAGTCCCTCGAACCAGACCGTCAAGTCAGGAAAGAACACACCGGATGTCGCTGAGCTAAAGACCGCTAGCCATGACGATGGCGTGATGTCGCCGGCGACTGAAAGCACTGGTGCACGCACCCCGACAAGCAGGAGACCCCAGCGCAATCCCTGGACGATTTTCATGCGCCTCAACGGACCAGCTCAGGAGCACGAGATTCGCGACTTCTTTGGTGAAGCGAAAGGCGGGGTACGAAAGCAGTATCGTTTCCTGTGTGTCCATACGCGCTAATACTTACTTCAGATCATTCGCGTGTCATACCCCAACAACGGCCCCGGCAAGGCCCTCAGAATGGCGTACGTTGAGTTTGGAGACGAGGAAGCCATGAAGGCTGGACTTGAGAAGCATGCTGAGGTAGATACTTCTGGGGGGCTAGTTAGTTCACCGTACTGATGCCTCCATAGAAATTGAACGACTCGATTCCTGAGGTCAAGCAAGCGACCGACCGGGAAACGAGGAACGCGGAGAACGTCGGTGCGTTCCGCGGAGGACCTTTCGGCGGACGTGGCATGCGCGGCCGCGGAGGAGGATTCGCCGCACGTGGATTCGCCGCAGCGGGCTTGACACCACGGGGACACCCCAGGCCGAACGGAGAGGCTGCGCCTTCTCCGCCCGCCGCAAGCTCGTGAGCGAGGCTAGAATATACTAATTTGATGCTCATTAATGCTTAATGCTGGTCTATGCTTATGGTTGGTGTATTTGAATCTTCTGCTCTCTTCGTTAGTCCATGATGTGTATGCATCGGGTCACTTCGTTTAGCCTTTGTCTGTACTACTTTCTACCGTCCGTTATGATGATGACTAGGTTACATCGCTTCCAAGTGATTAGGGTAATGTTAGTACTACATCACATGGGTGCATTATCTGCATTTCTTCGTTGTCCCCTTCTCACATCTGGCTGGGCTATGCTGAAAGTCTCGGGTATCTTGCAGGTCTCATCACAAGAGTTCATGCAACACCCGGTCGTACTGATGTGGCAAATGAGAGCTTGTACACGTACAGAGGTTAGAACAATGGGCCGCCTTCATGAGTAAGATCACAACATACCTGAGCATGTCTTTCGCAAACACGATCTGGCCGAAGACTTGCTCCACATCCTGTACATCAAAGAGCCTCACTTTCTCAGCTTTGGTGTTCTTGTTTTTCTGAGATGCATTGAGCCGGTGTAATGGATGAAGGTCACCGTCTCGGATGGCCCATAGCACACGACCGGGCGGGTAGAGATCCGTCATATGCATGTTGGCTTCCAAAGTCTTACGGATCGCCAAGAACTGTGTTCTCGATGTCAGGGATCCGTTTTTCGAGATCGGAAGATATACACACCCACTGCGAATCATCCGCCTTGCCGAAGCCCGTCTTCGCCTTCAACGCCCGCCCTGTTACCCCTCCGTATCCTTCTCCACGTCTTTCACTTTCGGCCTCGGACAACCATGACGCTGCCCTTCTCAGGTCCCGGACAGAACCAAGAGACAGTCTCGACACGACGTCGTGTGAATATACAAATGAAGTGATGAGGTTTGAGGAGGCGGCAAGCTTTGACAGACGAAGATCGACGAGGCATGGCGGCGCGTAGCAGAACGCTTCAACCCGCCGGTTCGACGGCAGACCAGACCTACGGTGTGTCAAGCACGTTCTAGGATCTGCCCACATCTATCCAATTATTCAGTTTCACTTGTTGTCGCTTGTGGTGAAGAGACACACCAGAGCGAGAAGTGCGGCCACCCCGGCACCTAGACTGTGTCCGCAGACGACAAGGTCTATATTAAATATCAGAGATGTGGCTACGACAGTGTAAATCTGCCGACTCACTATACCCTTCGTTCTGAACGAGGGCATGTTTCACAGCCCCATGTACCGGTTTACCCCTGCTTCCCATAGCTTTCGCCATCTTCAACATTCCACCATGGACGAGGTATACATCGTCTTCATCTCCAGCTGACGTTTCTTTGGCCTCCCTTGGTTCTTTGCTGGTCGGCGACGGAGGCGGTGTGGACAAGTCAATCGGGAAAGACCCGGGAATGGAGTCTAAGGCTTCGTCAAATGCATCTAAGGTGTCTTGCTCATCTACGTCCTTCTTCGTCAAGCTTGGACTAGTAACTTTGAAATCGGCGGGATCACAAGTGAGGTCCACGGCTAGCTCGTTGAGGCTCATCGTCCCTCGGATGACCAAGATAACTTCCCGGCGCGCGTGATCTGTGAGAACCCAGAATCTGGGCATCAGGCTTAGATTTTCCCCGAGCATCAAGGATATCGCAGGCGGTGGCGTAGAAGATGACGCAGCCTATAATAGCGCGGCGTTGATATATGGAATTGAAAGCGACGAGCTAAACTTACCTGCGCTGTATCCGAGGAGTGCGTGCTTTGTGCATAACGGAGTAAAATATCCCTGTCGTGTTTTCCAAGGAGGACGTTCCACCACGAATAAGAGGCTCCTCCGGGCTTGGTTTCCATCTCCTCTCGCTCTGTAGCGCTGACAATAACCCATTCGCCTGATGCCTCCTCTTCAGAAGATCCAACGGCCATAGCCAGTTTAGCATGTTCGTCGTCTGCGTCAGATTTGTTCGGCGTTAGTGGGTTGACAGGTATCAGAGGCACTCCGAAGAAAAGTAGGCTTGCGCCGCCATAACCGGCCAAAACCAGTTTCGAGAAACGCCGAAGTCTCGTCTTCAGGGCGACCATTGAAATAGGTCGGTGAACAGATGCTAAGTTGGGAGACGATGACGAACTAGCATCACCGATGTCTGCTGTGATGATTTGGCCTGAATGGCTTGGAAACACGACGTCCGTCGTCACATGAATTCGGGATGACCGCTCGACTTCGGAGTGCGATGTCTTCCCGTCGCTGGTTGGGTCGGACACAGGTACTTCTTTAAGATGTTTAAACCACTTCTTCTCTTGCCATTCGCTTGTTAGCCCCTGCAGGGCCGCCCACGCCACCAACGCCTTCATAATTTCACTTAGACCGTAACGCTTTTCGGGAGCGTCCAAATCTTGCATGTCCTCCCTCCACTCCCTGCGCACAAGGCCAACGAAACTTGTCAGAGAGAAGCTTGCCTCGTCACTTCCGGGGAATACGGCTTGGAGGACAGTTAGAGATGATTGGGCGGCGACGAGCGTGGTTGATGCAATGGATTCGCCGATGAGAATGGGTGCGAGGGTAAGGGTTTCTAAGGCAGATATCGCGGTTGAGACTGCGCCCCCTAGCATCGGGCCAGCACCGACACTCCCTCCAAAGACCGCATGGTCGAGAGCAGTGCCGGTGAGACTAGCTACGGACGAGGCAACGCCTCTTGCGATGCCGAACTAGAGTATAGGCATGATTAGCCCATGCAAATGAAACCAATGACTACATACCCCAAGCTTTGTCCCGTTCTTCGCGGCAGAGAAGCCTACGCCCGTTGCTGTGGAGGCGACATCCAGGCTGAGGCGGCTATACTTGTCCCACTTCGTCAGCATTTCCTGGTCCTCAGACATACGAAACGTGAGATGGGAGGTGACGGAGTAGAGCGAGGGTCATCGTTCTTGCTGGGCAGCCGAAAGTAGAGCAGAGAACGTGGTCATAGCGGAACTGCACTCTCGCGTGATCGGACCCCTTCGTCGGGCGCCTCCGCTTGCGCTCCCTGACCGCGACTTCATGTCGGTTCTCCGCTGTCTGGCTGCCAGATATTCACCCACGTCGCCCGCACGCTTGCTTGCACGGAGATATACATCGGAGGCAGGTCTCAAAAATGGGATCAAGCCAACCCGCTTCGGGCAGCCCTTGTTCGCCTCTCACCCCCATCTCAGTCAGTACTAGCTCTCTTTGCACGTAGCAGATGTACCTGACACCCTTCGACGCGCTCCCTGCAGTGAGTCCCAACGAACTCACACCTGGCATTTCTGCGGACGAGTACGAGCGTAGAAGGAAAGCCTTGATGGACAGGCTTCCGGAAGGTAGTGTCGTAGTTTCTGTCTCGGCGGAAGTCAAGTACATGAGCGGCCGTAAGTCATATCTTACATTGCTTGGGGGAAAGCTCATCGCAAGAATTTTTAGAAATATTGTGAGATCCTGTCATCCTATCTCTTTTGATCCCGCAACTAATGCTCTACGTTCACAGCTACAAATTCCGTCAGGCCTCAGACTTCTGGTACCTCACGGGATTCGAAGAGCCGGACTCCGCCGTCATCTTGCAGAAGAACTCTTCTACAAGAGGATATCATATGACCTTGTTCTCAACGGGACCAGACTCCTACCGGGAGAAGTGGGATGGGGCGAGAACCTCTAAGGACGACGCGGTACAATACTTCAACGCCGACGCCGCCGAGTCTATCACTTCGTTTCCGGATGCATTCAAGTCTCTGAAGAGTGACCCTTCGTTCATTTACATCGACATGCCACCCGGAATGTCAAGGCGAGGACGACCGATATCACACAAAACGCTGCTCAAGGTATGACTCCCGCCCCTCAAAGAGAGCCTGTCTAACTTATTCTCAGTATCTATCGCCGAGCTCAAGTTCTGCTCGCCAAGACCTTGATACTCTTATAGAGTCTATCAGTCCTAAACGACTGAGGTCCCTTACTCCCGAGGTAGCAAAGCTGAGAGCTGTGAAGAGCAAATCAGAGCAAACTCTTATGCGCAAGGCCGCAGACATAAGTGGGCTTGCCCATGCTAAAGTAAGCTCACTGGCTGCATTATGGTTTTTGCTTCATTTAGACGACGTTCATAGACGATGCGCTTTGCTGCCCCGGGAATGTCCGAGCATGAGTTAGCAGCACACTTTGAGTATACATGTGCTCTGCGTGGTTCACAGCGGCCGGCCTACGTGCCAGTAGTCGCATCAGGGTATGCCAGTTTGTATGCTTCTACGACATCATTTAACCTATTCCTACAGACCTAACGCCCTCATAATTCACTATACTTCGAACAACCAAGTAATCCGTGAAGATGAAATGGTCCTAATAGACGCTGGCTGTGAATATAAGTGAGTACGCCCACTCACGCAATATTGCCCCAGTGTGACGTTTTCTGGCGTAGTGGCTACGTGTCAGATATCAGTGTGCAGGTTCCCTCGCTCTGTCCCAAGGCTAAACTAACCATAACTCAGCGCGCACGTTCCCCGCGAAGGGGACCTTCACAACTGCCCAAGCAATCTTGTACAACGCTGTGCTGCAGGCACAAAAATACCTGATTTCTCTTTGTAAAGAATCGGCAAGCGTGTCCTTGTCGCAGATTCACCGGGAATCTGTGAGCTCCCTCATCACGGAGCTCAACAAAATCGGGTTCAACTTGCGCGGCCTGACCGGCGTAAGTGACCTCGAAAATCTCCTGTATCCCCACTATGTCGGACACCCTCTTGGTATCGGTGGGTAGAATGATATATATTCAAACACAGACCCTTTAACCTCTATTACTATAGACCTTCATGAATCCACGCATTTCGAGCGGGGCGCGCCGTATGTATAGAAATTTCTCCAACTGTGTGCAGTGCTGATGGCAACCGTAGATTGAAAGATGGAAATGTTGTGACCATAGAACCAGGTGAGCGTCTTAGCTTTCTAAAAGTCGAGTCTACCTTTCTAAAGCTCAATAGGAATTTATGTCCCGCCATCTCCGATATTCCCGAAGGAATTCCATAATATTGGTATTCGGATAGAGGTAAGTATACACTGCGTCTTTGGCCGTCTACTTTGTGTATGGCTCACGCTTTTTACTAGGATGAGGTTCTTGTCGGCAAAAGCCATCCGATTGTACTTACTGTTGCTGCGCCAAAGGAGGTAGGCGTATTTTTTTCCGTCAGCTTGACCCTCAGAAGTTAACACAATGTTCAGATCGAGGATATTGAAGGGGCCTGTAAAGGTGACCTCGGACTTGAACCCTACTAGCGCTATCTATAATACCTACTTCGCCCAAGTAATGAGCTCAACTTCTACTGCTTACGCGCGTCTGACGATGGCATTGTGGCGTGGCCATTGCCGAGCGCCGGAGACACAGTCTCAGGCTCTCGTCCATGAGCCCCTTACAACCCTACGGACTCAACCGTGCGGATATTTTAGCTTTTCGTTGGATCCCCAATCGATGTTGATAGGTTAGAGTCATGTGCAAGATATAAATCAAGCAGATGTCCATCAGGTGATTTTTTACAGGTAAAGAAGTACTGAGTTGGGATGACGGTAGACAAGAGAAGGCATAGATGATAATGCTATATACGAGAAACTTAGAAAAGATAGGGAGGACGGAACATATTGCCATGGCCTTTAAGCAAGGCGTCCGTTGTGCAAATTCGATCACTCCGTTATCTTTGAGTCATCAGGGCGAATACGGTGTACAGCACCCTGAGAAGGCAGGTCAAGGATGGTCTCACTCCCGACAGGGTCTTCGTTGGCAGTTTGCATTTGTCGCAAAACGAGTTCGCGGCGGAGCCACTTGTGCTCGGGCACAAAGTACCAGCTGAAGATGCCAAAGATCGTGACAGAGCCGAAGATGACACAAGCCTGTGAGAAAGATTAATAGGGACTTCTTGGATGAACAACAGTACTTACAAAGTTGAACGTCTCCGCAGTGACTGGGAAAAAGAAAGGCGAGATTTGTGTCTATAAAACCATGAACATGTGTTTGGGCACATCGTGTAAATTTACGTACCGCAAAGATCAGACCGTTGAAAATGACAGCCGAAAGATAGAAGGGTTTACGCCATTTCCCAAGGAAGTAGTGGGACGACTTGAAGTCATTTGGTGTCAAGGTCAAGCGGAGCAACGCGATAAGACCGTACGCGGCGGTAGTGGGCACACCACCCGCAGATATGAGGGAGGTAAAGGCGACTTGACTCGGCAGAATGGTGCAAAGCAGCAGCGCGCCAAAGCCGAACATAACAGTTACAGCGTTACGAGGTTGCTTTTCGGAGTCGACGCGACCAATCCATCCAGACAATGGGAGAACACCATCGCGGGCGACGGCATATATGAGGCGTGAGGCTGCAACGATGGCCACGCTTGTGCTCTAAGATTTGTAAATAATAGCTCGTTGAATAACGAGTGGGACCTACCAAAATGAGGCCGACAGCGGCTATGATGGTCATGAAAACGCTACCGGGGCGACCGAGGGCGAGCGCATATAGCTGCACGAAAGGCTGAGGAGCGTCCAACGAGAACAGGGTGTCCAAGTCTGGAGTGCAAAAAAGGAAGAGAATAGTGGTGGCGAAGCCGAGTACGCCCGTAGCGATCGCGCTAGTTAGAATTCCACGGCCAGCGACAACGCTACAATCCTATTAGTAGAGTACTGGGATAGTGAGTGCTAAAACTGCTCACCTTGCATTTTTGGTCTCTTCTGCAATGTGCCCCGAGGCGTCAAAGCCAATCATGGTTCCGGCAGTGAACAAGCTACAAGGAGTCAGTCAGCGTCGATGTTAAAGTGAACGCAAACTTACAAGGACAAAATCCAGTTCCATGCAGGAGGAGCACCGGTTCCATTATCTACAGGTGGATGCTCAGAACTACGCGTGTTAGCGTGGGGTGACGACCACCTACAGGTCATTGTGAACACCTCCTTTGCAGAACGAAAGCCGTAAGTCCTTGACACTCCGATGGGCAACCATATGACGCAAAGGAGGAAGTCTACCATGTATAATGCGACAGAGATGCGGAAAACCGCGGAGTACCATCTCGGAGGCAAGTAGTTGATCGCGACAGAGCAGAGAAGTACGCCCTCGGAGACGGCCCAAATGAGGGCACGCCATTTGATGTTATCATTGCCCACTCCGCCAGGAAAATCAATTTCCCAAATTGCAAGCTGCGACACGATGTAGTTGGCAGTTGTCTGACCGCCAAAGACCCAAATTAATTTGTCTCACACAGCTGGAAATGTTCGTCCTTACCTGACAATTTCCGGCCGCAAACGTCATCCATGCCGTAGTCGACCACCAAGCCACGACGAAGCCAAAGAATCGCCCATACTTGGGACCCGCACTCTCAGCGGCCCAAATGTAGATTGAACCACTGAGAGGAAGAGCGGAGCAAATCTCGGCCAGGACAGCGGCAGTGATCCACATGAAGATCATCGAAATGATGTAAGACGACCTGGGAGAATCTCAACAACGCTCTCGAATATTGGAGATCATACATACCATACGGCTGCTGGTCCTCCCGCTAGTAGTCCGAGGAAAATGCCTGCCCTGGGGAATCGGTCAACTCGGCAAAGAGGTGGGCTTGCTGGGCATATTTTTACCTGACGCCTCCAATGAAATTGAGGGCGACGAAACTCGCGGAGAAACTTTCAACGATACTCCAAGTACGATGTAGTTGCTATGGAAGTTGTCGTCAGTTAAACGCGGCCTATGCTAGTATTTCAGTAGAAATGGGCAGTAATTTTACCTGCTTGTAACCGAGCTTTTCCTGGAGGACAAATTAAACAAGGTTAGTACGATCTATCGTGCTCCTCGAAGAGGAGCATATAAAACGGCGACACTGGGGGCATTCCCTACGCAGGTATGAGCGCTGATCAGGTTCAAACGGTATTCTCTCAATCCATGCTGCTGCACGCGCGCCCACAACAGATCGACCGCTGAGCGTCAGCAAAGTCGAGTAAGTTGGGCACAGCGCCATCGCGAGCTAGGATACCCGTAGCCTTCCAGTTTTGCCACTAGGAAACGACGTTACCCAGCAGTCCCATTCCCGCATAAGTCTGGCCCAGCACTCGCTCATGCAATTACCAGCTGCAGCTCGTCGGCATCCATCGTAGAGGCGCGCTCCGAAACGTCGCTTGGACCTCCTTTGGTGAGATCGGCGGCCATTTTGCTGTATAGATTCAGGAAGACGAGAAGTTCGAAGGGAAGGGAGAGGAAGAAGAGAGAGTCCCAGCGAGGAAAACTGTGCGATAGCAAGGCGTTTAAGTATTGATACAGGAACGTGCTTATGTAAACAAATTGCATGTGGTACATACAGGCGCTTTGCGTGAATCCTACAACTAAGTGTGAGAACTGGGTCAAATGATGCATAGAATGGTGAGCAAGAGGCTATATGAACAACTACTGGATGTTAAGACGCTGCAGAACATCATAGATATTAGTAAAGATGCCTCACGAGCTGTGCATGATACATACCGGCTTGAGCGCTTTGATGAGCAGCCACTCCTCGTTGGACACATCGGCCTTGAACGAAGCCTGAGAAGAGCAGGTGAGCATTGATACGGATGCGTGAGATGACCGCCTTACCTTCAATACATCGATACTTTGCCGGGTAATGTGGCTGTAGATTTCGTCATTCTCTTCGAAGTGTCGACCGAACATCTTGGCAGACTCGTATACGGCGTGCTCAATCTTCACTGCGACGCCACCTCCAGATTGTGACTTCTTTACGATTTCCATTGACTTGTGGTTGATCTCGAGAGATGTGCTGTCCACGGCAATCAGCTTCGTGAAATACGTCCGCTGTTGGAACGATGACTCACATCTTGCCTAGGTCGATGATCTCCTTCTTCTGCGTCTCCGGGTCGACCTTGACGACGCAGAGTGGAGTGCCAACACGAAGAGTACCGTCCAAAATATCAACACCGAGAATAATTGGATCACGCTTGGCGAAGCAGGCAATCGTCTTCAGACGACACGGCCATACCGCTTGAGGTGCTGCGTCACGGCGTTTGGCCTCCATGATCTCTGCGTTGTATGCAGTGAAGGCGTCGAAGAGATGATAGATAATGTCGGCTAGAAGGGAGATAAGTATGTTTCTTGCGTCATGCAAAAAAAGTACCTTTGAACAACCGAATACCCATCTCTTCCGCGAGTCGTTCTGCCTCCTTGTCAACCGTGACATCGAAACACAAGATACATGCCAACTCCTTCGCCTTCTCCAACATCGTAGCCGCACGCATGATGTCCTTCTTATGGACGGGGCCGATGTTGATACCCGAGACAGGGATCTTGCTGACCTTGAGGAAGTCCAGCAAGGCCTCGAGGGAACCAAGGGTACTGGCTTGTACACAGACACCACGTCCAGACTTATCGATAGAATTCAGGAGAGTTGTCAGGTCAGACATGATTTCGTCCATCATGTCTTCCTCGTCGTCGTCAGGACCAACAACCAGCAGACGAGAACCTGCAATTGCCTTCTCTAGATCGGGGGCGCCGATCTTGACACCCATTGCGGCCTTGATCTCCTTGTGGTGAACATATTGCGCCTGCGAGTAAACACTACGTGAGTGGATGAGGGTTTCGAGCATGGCGTCGCATACCTTGATACGAAGTTCGCGGAGTGGCTGCGGGGTCAGAAGGGCGCGGATTTGAGTCACAATCGGACCGTTCAAACCACACACTACGATCCTGTCGCCCTCATGAAGGATACCATTGGACAAAACCACGTCAATCGTCGTGCCGAGACCTTCAATGACCTTGACTTCGAGGACTGTGCACTCTAGCTCGGAGAGATACATCAGCCTGTCGGACATACGCTGCTGGGTAAGGTTGACAAGCAGCATAATCATGTCGGGAACACCCTCTCCGGTGATAGCAGATGTCGGAACAAGGGAGACGTTGCGGGCGAAGTTCTTGTTCTCATAGTAGAGCACGGCGTTCAAACCTTGCTCTGCGAAGGCGACGATGGTCTTCTCCAAACGGTCCTCGAATTCCCTTTGCACAGAGCGCTTCTGTTTAGCCAAGGAGCTTCGAAAGTCGTTGTCAGGGGTGGCTTCCCAGCCGTACATACGATCGATCTAGAATAAGTTGACATTAGCACTGTAATGCATTGACGGGCTCAGAGTTACCTTGTTAAGTGCAACGATGAACGGAGTTTTCCTGTCTCTGAGCAAACGTAATGACTCCAGCGTTTGAGGCTCGAGACCGTGCTGTGGTGTTCTCAGCGTACACACTAGAATGTAGGCCAGCAGATACTAACCATGATATCGACGACGAGAATAGCAATGTTACAAAGGGAGCTACCGCGAGAGCGCAAGTTAGTGAAGGACTCGTGACCGGGTGTATCGATGACGAGGAGACCAGGGATTTTGTATTCTTGCTTGCCGTCCTGGCGTTGGAGAGTGAGGGAGGCATGGAATTCGGATTATGGAATATATATATACCTTGTTAAGGACAGCCGTCTTAGCCTGAATGGCCTCGACAGGGAAGTACGTCGCACCAATTTGCTGAGTGATACCTCCAGCTTCGCCTTCTTGTACATTGGTTTGGCGAATCTAACGGGCATTTGAATTTCGAGGAGTCGCGCATACATATCATACGTACCTTGTCTAGAAGCTTGGTCTTTCCGGTATCGACATGTCCAAGAATACAGCAGATAGGGCTACGAAGATTGTCCTTACTACGAGCCGCAAGGGCTGCTTCGTGAGCCTGTTTCCGACGTTCTGCAGCCTCTGCCTTCCGTTTGGCGGCTTGCTTCTGGGTATTGGTCATTTCTTCGGAATCAGAGTCAGAGTCAGAGTCAGAGTCAGATTCAGATTCAGAATCGTCTGAGGATTCTTCGGATGACGATGCCTCAGAGCCCGATTCTTCTTGCACCTTAGCCGAAGTCTTCGCAGCGGAGGCCTTTATAGCAGGGGCCCTCGCAGAGGTCTTCGTTGCTGCACCATTAGCCGGAGTGACGGTTTTCACGGAAGACTTCTGCTGTGACGGAGTAGCCGTCTTGGTAGATCCATTGGCTAGCGTGATACCATTTAGGATTGAAAAAGAGTGCACATCTTGAATGTACGAACCTGCGACCTTCGCTTTGGCTTTCTTCTCCTCGTCACTACTCTCGTCCCAAGCATCCTTGACGGCTTCAGGCTTTGCAGACTCCTCATCGCTACTAGCGTCCCATTCGTCCTTAGGGACGGCTTCTACAGGAGAGGCTGGCTGCTCAGTCACAGGTGAGGCCACCTCACGTACAGGCGATGGATCTCGTGTAGTCGGAGTGCTGTCAGTGGCAACCGTCGACGCCTTTTTCTTGCGATTACCATAGACGACCTTTTTCGGCTTATCGACGGCTTGCTGCTGAAGGCCCTCGATAACAACGCCAGATGCCAGAAGTGCCTGTTTACGGAGCTCCGCCGCCCGTTGGTCCTCCTTCTGTTTCTTCGTGAGAAGTCTGCCGTCTTTCTTCGCCTGTTCCCGTTTGAGCTGTACGATATGAGCCTACAAGCGATACGTTCATGGTGTAGTTGCTGACCTTCTCTTTCTCTTTCCTTCTCTGCTTCTCCTCCTCCTTTTTACGTGCCTCTTCCTCTGCATGACGCTCTTCTTCCTCAATCCGCTTGCGCTCTTCCTCTTCGCGCAGTCTCGCCTCCTCTTCGAGACGCTTCTTCTCCTCCATCATGGCCTTGAGTGCAGAAATACCAGCTGGCCCTTTTTTCTTCGCCGGGGCCGAGGGAGCGGGAGCTTCATCCTCCTTCTTCGCCTTCTTCTTTTTCTTCTTCTTAGAGGCGGCTCCGCCTGCACCTTCTCCATCATCCTCTTCATCGTCTTGCTTGTCTGCAGTAGATTCTGCTGGCGCCGCCGAAAGAGCTGGTTCTGACGCTGCGGGTTCTTGGCCATCAATTTGGCCGGATTTCTTCGCAGCAGCCTGGGCTTTTTTCTTTGCCTACCTGGAAGTATGAGACATGATACGCCCTATAGGTGATCAGAGACTCGCCTTCTCACGCTCTTTTTTTAATCTCTCCTTCTCCTTCTTCGACAGTAGTTTAGACCCACCATCTTCGGCTGCAACATCGTCCTCGTTCGCAGCTTGGGACGGCGTCTTTTCTATCGGCGTCGCTGGCGCAGGTGAGGCTATGGATATAGGCTGGTTCAGTAACAGTGCCTGTAAAATCAGGATTGACAGACCTTCTCGCGGCGCAGCTACCTCATCCTCGTCCTTCTTGCCCTTCTTGCCCTTCTTGTCCTTCTTGTCCTTCTTGTCCTTCTTTCCTTTAACTGGGCCCCACTCCTCATCCGCAAGGTCTTCCGCGGTGACCTCGACCGGCTTTTTGGAAGCTGCACTTTCCGCATCTTCTTCAGGCTCATCTAGCGTCGGCTCTGCGACACCCTTCTTGGTCTTTTTCTTGTCCTTCTTTCCCTTAGAGGCCTTGATAACGGACTACTTTATGGTTGGCAGTCCGATTTATGCAGCAAGCATACGCGAAAACGCACCATTAAGCCGCCGAAGTCCTCCTCCTCCGGTGCAGCTTCTTCGATACCGAGAGCGGCGAAAGCTGAGAATCCAGCTTTCCCCTGTTGCTGTGGAACATCGTCGTCGTCACCATCCGCCGTCGCAGCATTGTTGCCTGCGACAGAGGTCCCTGAATTCTCCCTTAAACAGAGGAAAGTAAGCTCGTGGCCACCATCGAGTGCTAATTAGGGCCACATACCAGAAGTCGTCATCGTCCTGCTTCTTGCCCTTCTTGCCTTTGTTTTTGGGTGCCATTGCGATTAGATCGGATGGTAAATGTGCGGCCTCCCGATGGGCTTAAAGTAAACAAGGCCGCGGGAGGGAGTGCTGAAGGGCGATGTACGCAGGTGGTAGCAGGTACTACAGTATGAGCGCACGCCGCAATATGCGAATGCCGTGCCCCGGCACCGGGCCATCAATTGACTGATTTGACAGACGCCCATGTCACGTCGTTTCAAAGCTCAACGTTCTAGTACATCTAATACCAGCCACTACTCTTCACACTCAGTGAAATCATGGGATTGCTAACGATCATCAGAAAGAACCGGCAAAAAGAGAAAGAAATGCGTATATTGTTCCTGTAAGCTATGTACGACCTGTTCATGTCCCAGCCTAACCGCGCCAGTGGGCTCGACAACGCAGGCAAGACCACTATACTCAAGAAGTTGAATGGAGAAGATATCAGGGAAGTGAGCCCAACTTTGGGGTTTAACATCAAGACATTTATGCACGGAAGGTTCGTGAGGTCGTCGTGGTCTATGAGGGAGGAAAGTTGCTGACTCTATCTAAGATACACACTGAATGTCTGTCAGTACCTTTCGTCAATCTGATCTGAATTCTTTTTACACGAGCCTTAGGGGACGTAGGAGGGCAACGCACGCTGAGACCGTACTGGCGTAATTATTTCGAGCAGACGGATGCTATCGTCTGGGTCGTTGACTCCGTAGATCGCATGCGCATGGAAGACTGCAAAGCAGAGCTACACAGTCTTCTCATGGAAGATGTAAACTCTATGTTTTGCTTCCAACTACCGCTACATCTACTAAACTTCAATAGAGGTTGGCCGGAGCGTCACTCCTCATATTAGCAAACAAGCAAGATATACAGGGCTCACTGAGTCCCCACAACATTCGCGATGTGGGTAGTCCCTCACCTCTGCACGACTTTAATCAGATCTCACGCATCGATATTAGGCCCTTGCACTACCGTCTATCAAGTCTCACCACTGGAAGATACTGCCATGTAGCGCAGTCACTGGGGAGAACCTAGTTGAAGGTCTCAACTGGATCGTCGGCGATGTCGCGAACCGAATATATTATAGTTCTGCCGATGGAAGACCTGATGTTCACAACAATGAAACTCAACTCGCCAGTAATACTGCCGCGTAAAAAGAATTTGTGTTTACAAGGGATATCAACCAGAGATCTACCACTGTCGAGATCTTGCGTAATGCCTTCTCGTACTGGTGGGAGCGCAGGTAGAACATTGTATACTGCGGCATTGATATTTTTCATAGATACCCCTAAACACTATCACCCTCAACCCACGCGCTCTACCCTCGGCGTGCGTTCCCCGCACAGTACTTGTACCGACCACGTTCCTACAAAGTTCCTGATCCGCAGCTTGCGTCTGATCATGAGTTTCTTGTTCCCTCACCTGTCGTACCCAGTCGATCATCCCTTGAGGCAGAAGTCGCGTGGTATCTACCGTGTTGCCTTCGAGGCCATGAGGCGACCTTCGAAAGTGGGACTCACGTCCATGCTCGGCTACTTTGATGTGAAATTACTCACGCGCGCATGCCACCTGATGACTTACAGAAACACAGCTGTTCTCAGCTCCATTAGAAGCCGTCTTCCTCAAGTTTGGGAGAGCACGGCTGCCACATAAGGATGGAGACAAACCGCCCAATTTGACCCGACAGTCACCCGACTGATTCTCGCCCAGGGATGCACATGGCTGATCATCACCGTTACTTTTCCAAAGAGGTTCGCGGGAGAATCGCGTGGTGGCGCGCAATTATAGCAGTAAGGGCACGGATAGTCGCAGTCAAGCCGACCTCCCAACGCTATTCAAGAAGAAGAGTGGCGTTAAGCGTAGGCTTAGGTTGGAGAAGCACGTTGCGTGAAGTCTCTGGGAATCACGCTGATGCCAGCGAGCCGATTTTCTCCCACACAAGTAATTCATTTGCACGGGTGCGCGTGTACATAGTCAAGACAGAGAGTGGCATGCGTGGCTATTATCGGCGCTGTCGCGATTGGGTTCCTTCCGTCATGCCAAAGGAACCCGTCAACGGCGTGCGCAGTACAAAAATGACACGGTAGACTTGGACGTGCGATTCGCTCAGTTACTGCATATAGGATGATCGTCCTGCACAGATGATGAGAAGAAAACATACGCAAGTACCACTGGAAACTTACCGCACGAATGAAGGTTAGCATGTGGCATGTAATGTACCCCCTCATAAAACCTTCTCCCGCATAGGCGAAAAAGTACTCCCATTTACGCTTGAAAACGGCGTATTCCGAGGCGTCTGCCAAGGCAGGATTCTTGCTGGCCATGAGGTCTTGCTGGAGATTGGCCCCAAGCCGCCGATCCCATGTACGCAAGGTGCGAGGATAGTCTGTATGGTTCAATGAGGACGGACCAAAGTATGCCGGAGGAAATCACTCACGTGCTGCATGATTCTCTACACCCTCAAGGGTGAAACGCCCCCCTGTGGCCGAGTTCACAGCTTGCACGAGCGTCGTTGCGGAGGGCAGACAGGAGTTGGGCCACATGTATTTACGCATGAAATCTTGAGCTCTATGTAGGTATCATTAGGGAGGTTTATCCCGGGGTATCAGGAACTTACTGATATCCTGTGTATCTTGACTCGGGAAAGGTGGACGAGCTAATCACCATCGTAGCATTTTTCGGCTTGAGGGCGAAGTCCACGAGTTTGAAATATTCCTTGTAATGCTAGGAGGGGATCTCAGAGTCTGAAACAAAGACATGCATGAGTAGAATGTACCTGTGACCCGACATGCTCCAACATCTCAATGCTAATGAACGCGTCAAAGGCATGGGAGAACTCCGCTGGGATATCGCGATAATCCATCAAATGAATACGAACGCGCCCTTCTAGCCCTGCCGCTATGATTCTCGCGTCGGCGAGGGCCTTTTGCTCAACCGAAAGTGTAAGACTGTCGACTTCACACCCATATGTGCGCGCCGCCTATCAAGACGTTAGTTTAAGGACGGACCGCCGGCCCATCGAACCGCACCTCGATGGCGAGACCTCCCCAGCCAGAGCCAAATTCTAGGACACGATGACCAGGACATATCCTAGCTTTTGAAAGCACGTGATGGATCTTTCGGTGCTGGGCTGCTTCAAGGTCTCCTGCGCTTGGACCAGCGGTAAGGTCGCCATCTACACCCCCCTCCTCCGGGCCCCACAGAGCGCACGAATACATCATCTCTTTGCTCAAGAAGGCCTGTAACCGGATCAGTAGGCTGGAAATTGGATCGGGAGTGGATAACGGTACCTGAAACAGTTCGTTGGACTGATCATAGCTGGCCACTACATTTAAACGCGCTTGAGATCGGGTCTGACCAAATGCCGCGTTGTACAAGCCGGATAGCAAGGAACAAATCCGCCCGAACTTGGAGGACAGCAAAACCATCTCCGACTGGTTGTCCAGCCACAGCTACGGGCATTATCAATTTTCTAGGACCGAGCGCGTCATCACATAGCAACTTACGTGCATTACACCTGTGAGGTTGTCAACCTCAATATCCCCAAGCATATAGGCTTCACTGACTGTGATGGGTCAGTGGAAATTCGGTGGATTATATGGTCCGCTCACAGCCCAAATCTCCGGCCCTAAGGAGATTGTGAGGATGCTAAGCGACTACGGGGAAAACAAAGTCCTCACAGGAATACCCGAGACCAAAATGCGTCGTTCACGACCCGGATGTGTACGCAGTTCGCGGTCTTTGTCTTAGTTCCGTAGTAGTGTACGCCGTTGGCCTCCTCGATGCAGAGGTACCCGTGTTTTATCGCTCCCTGTAGAAAGGTAAGGATAGAGGATTTGACTGTTATGAAGACATTCAGTGCGCGGCCATCTACTAGAGGAAGGAATCTACTTGCCCGAGGAGATAAACCATTGGGAAGGGGGTAGGATATTCAATGTGAAGTATGAGCTTGTCGGCACTCTGCAGTCTGAGGGCTTGGCTACGACAAAGGATTGAGTCATCGTCGACGATATGTGATCAGGTGGTGAGTTGTATGAGCCGTCGAGAGAGGGCGTATATATATACGGTTCAGGGGAGTCGGTCTCTCCCTACACGCGAGGTGTTCCTGTTGTCAGGGAACTTTGTCACAGTAGCCGTGTAGTCTAATGAAATGACCGTTTGTAGGCTGTAGCCCCAAATTCCTCACCGGCGGAGGATGATCCCATGATAGGTCCAGCTGGCACGCAGCTAATACCCGGCCGACCGAATTGAGGGATGCGCATGGGAGTAACATACGCGGTATCAAGCCCTATCATTCTCATACACCACGAGGGGAAGCTCGGGATGGAGGTGTGAGACCACACGCTGTGCGGTCTCTCGCTTGAGCTCAATTTGGATTGGCTGCGCCACTGTGCACCATACGCTAGACCCCACGACAAGGGTGCTCGGGCGCAGCACATTGACTAGGTATCCGGAAAGCGGAGTCGACATTCGGGGCGGAAGGCACAGCGGCCTCTACCAGTGCCTTGGAATTCGCATCAGCGGTGGTTAAGAGAAAATACGATGCAGCTGCAAAGGTTACCGGTCCTCAGCAAAGTTCATCTCCCTGATACCAAAAACAGCGCAACTTTAGAATGACCCTGAATTGTTAACGGTTACAGGCGGCGAAATAAACGCAGAAGCGAGATGACGGTTCGAGGTAAGTCCGCACAGTGAGAAACGGGCTGATAGCGGGGATGGTGGTCTCAGGGGTCCCTGTGAGCCGGCCATTCTAAGCCAGTGCGCTTTGTGGCGTTTGCTCCGGTCTAGGCCGATACACAACCTACTGTGTATGGAAACAATCTCTACCAACGGCAGTCTGCGATCAAGGCCTATGCTGTTGAATAGTACGAGTTTGCATAACGTCCGCCCACATACATTGACCTTGGAATCATTGTAGCGGACTCGGACTAGGCGAGAATTTCCGCGGCATCACATCCAAAGTACCCTGATCTTCAGATCAATGCAGCAGATGGGATTTTGCCTACCTAGCAAGCCGCACTTAGTTTTTGATCTGTGACGAAAATATTCTTTTCTACGAACCGCGTCGTTCGGGAAATTTGAACCGCTTTACTATGGTAAGTAGTACAAGGTCGAAGGGATACAGTACATTGCTGAGTGAGACATTGAAGAGCACGCCTGGGATCATTCGTCTCTCGGCATGAGTAAGGCGAGTCGCTCATGTGAACTCTCTTCAAGATGCATCCAATTCCCTCCCCACACAATCGTCATCCATGAGCATATCACCTTTTACTAGATTTAGGTGCTCAGGCTGCTTCTCAGTTCACCTACAGCGGCCCCGCTCCCAGTAAGCATTGTCGAGATCAGTTTAAATCCACGCCTCTCTAATGTATCTTTACAGCTTCTCTAGCTGCCCGCCTTGACCTCCATTGTCACTGTTGTAAGATCTGCCGGCATAAGCCCGCTACATCTATTTTTGTAGGGCACCGTCCAGTGCCGTACAGTGTACGGGAAAGGCTACGCTCCGTCTTCTGCGACTTCTTCACTGCCAGATAGCTAGGGAGGTCTTCGCGGCTTACGCCACCCTATCTCCAAGCGAATTTCTGCTGTCGGCCGTTCAGCGCCTCACCAGAGACCTGCTTCCTTACGGAATCTATGAAACCGGGTTTAGTCTTCGATACCCGCGAGCCGTCAGTGCTGTGCTCAGCATTACGCCCAGCAACCTCCGCCGCTGAATTTTGGTACATACCGAGGACACTCGCTAGTTCGGGCAAATTATGGATGACCCCGCAAGATTAACGAGAGTAGAAGCAAGACGACTCGGCCCAGTTACAACAAGTGGCCGAAACTTCACGCCATGCGGAACAACGTAAACACCTGCCACAATGTAGCAGAAACCCTCAAGGAAACAGCATGTCACTACGTATTTGTAGTAGGTCAAACCCTGTGTCCACCCATACGGGTTCATCAAGCAGTCCGCTACCCCTGGACTTTGCCGAACGGCAGCTGCTGCTTGTGGAATAAACGATATATCGTGGTACTCGCTAAGATCATTTGCGTAGGTCCGTCTTCGGGTGTGCTTTCAGGTGCTTGTATATGCCGTTGCATTGAGTTGATCGAACGACAACGTGCCCTGTGAGTACCTGAAGAGAAGGACTGATCCCAGCGGTGTCCCGTGCGGATCCCAGCAAGAGAATTCGGTCACTCCCGAGCCCCACTAGGTACGCAATGTATTGCGTTGTCTCGATCATAACCAACGTCCCGGCGGTGACATTCTCTCTATACATGCCCTTCAAGCTTTAGGCTCTGCATCTACCGCTAGCCT
This sequence comes from Phlebiopsis gigantea 11061_1 CR5-6, assembly GCA_000832265.1. Lineage (NCBI taxonomy): Eukaryota > Fungi > Basidiomycota > Agaricomycetes > Polyporales > Phanerochaetaceae > Phlebiopsis > Phlebiopsis gigantea. Next base: position 55,118 of record KN840533.1, read on the forward strand.
TTCCTTTGCAGTGGTCAGCGATCGGGAGCCATAGCGTTGCGCACCGGCTGCTTTTGCGCGACACCCACGGGAAAGCAGCCACATGCGGGTGAGGCAGGACGTAGGGAATCCAGCAAGCGAGGCGGATGTTGCAGAGCTGGTGAATGTACCAACAGGCCCCGCATGGCCGCTCTAATGTTTGATGAGACACGAATATTCTCAGTCACACTGTCGGTTCAGTCATGAGGACATGGGACGGGATGGACGAGTCGTCTAGTTGAAGGTTCTCGGCCTTCACGTCCCACGCTCTGGCGACCATGTGTAACACGGGGACGGTGGCCTCGAACAGGAATCTTCGCGTGAGCCTATTCATTCTTTGTACGTCAACAATTGCCGTCTTTTAGCGCAAGTGCTTCCGCGACCGTGGCAGAATGAGGGGCGGTTCGGACTTACGGTAGCGATAGAATTTCTGAGTGGATAGACATTTCTCACGACACCCTAGCTGGAAAACTTCACACCACCATATTCATGTACATCGGTTATTGCGTCGAAACGCCGTCCCTCAACAACTGCTGTACCACGAGCTCGTTATGTCTCCAGAGGGCTGCCTTATATTCCTTCACATCTGCTGCACTTCTCGTCCAGCCTCGATCTACCATCGCATGGGTCGCGACCACCAGTTCGTTGATGGGCAGCAGCGAAATCCCATGGCTCGCTTGCTCTCGCTCTAGAAACTGGCTGGAATTGCCAGAACGTAGGAGCTTCAACGCCTGGACCTCCCGCATCGCGGACGGCCTTGTGACGACCGTGCGATCATCGTCAATGTACTTGTATGCTTTCCGCATGCGACGTGTGGCCAGGATTGGCACCTGTGCATCGTGTTAAGAAGCTTTTAATAACGGGCCCTGGGAACTTTACGTTTAGTTCGACCGCCAATGCTACCGTGGAGCTTGCTTGGTTCTCATAGTCTATTTCCAAAAGGATGAGTATTTGTTACGATCACGTAGCTGATGGACCTACAGCCATTATCCGCGAATGCTGGCACTACAATATCCATGCCCGCTATGAGCTTGTAAAAATCGAGGTAGTCAAGTCCCCGATATATCGATACCATATACGCTAGCTCTATTGGTATTTCTAGTGATCCCGACCCTACTAAAGCAAGTTCGAATGGAGGGACATCGGCACGATAATCCGGTATGAACGAGACTCGGTCGTCCAGTGCATGATAACCCCACCCACGGGGGTCCTCTATGTTAGAGTATGAGCATGACGTTACTTCGTGGTGCGAAGTGGTGGCATCCGTCTCACCGTGCAGAGATTGAATCATCTCGTCAAAAAACCTATAGTAATCGCGTCGCGAGGTGTCAAAGGATCCTTGGATGACCGCCTTAGCCAGGGTGCGACGGGGGTCCTTCTCAGGGAGATTGGGTACGTCCAGAACCGGGATGTGTACGTCGATGGGAATATGCTCGTATGCGGCGGTGTATAGTAGAGGTTCCGTGCTATCCGCCAGGGCGTCGAACTTAGTCCGAAACGCGCCCTTGACGCTGCCCGAGACCGGTCGTAAGCAGTGTTTTCGGCGCGCCGGTTTCAAGAAGACCAGGGCTTACTGTTCTCCGAGCGGTAGAAGGCGTATAGCGCCACGGCGGGACCAGTCCGCAATGTGGTCTTGCCATGCCGTGTCGGCGATGTTGTGTGCGATGCAAACCAACTGGAATTTCTGATGATCGGACCGCGTGTCCCATTCGGCTAGGAGCTCTGAATGCATCTCGCGCAAACTGAGACAGGTTCGTGAACAGGTTGACCGTGAATTAGAATAAGATACGTACTCTACTTCACATGTACCTAAGACGACCAAGTCCAGGGTAGGATTGTTGCGCAGGTAAGGAATAAAATCTTCGATGTCGTTCCGAGGTCCGTGATATAGTCCTAGGCTGTCCACCACGGATTGGAACCCGTAGTAGAATGGGTGAGCAAATACTTGAAGCTCCGAGTCGGGAACTTTGGCGAGGACGCGCTCCATTGTCCACGCCAGAGCCATGTATACGTCGAAGTGGAACCCGAAAACTGAAGCAATGGCGACATGTTTGCGCTTGACGGTCCCTTCTATGAGCAAAGGACGATCATCAAGACCCAGAGGGGTTATGTTCATGTGCAAAAGCTCGGTGCACAGTTCAATATCGATAACGACGTTTGATGATGACCGCAGCGAGATCCGGTACCATTCGACATCGGCAGTGAAAGCCACTAAGCATAGTAGTAGGAATACCAGGGCACAAGCACCCCCAACTGCACGACGAGGAGCAAGCATACCGGCAAACCTGCGGATGAGAGGGATGAGGTGGGAAAGTGGGAACGAAAGAGATGGTCGCTTCCCGTAAGCCTAGGATATTGTAGTAGTTGGGCATGGTCGACCGAGAGGTTGGGCGCCCGGCGGAGGCGAAAGTGGTGCATATCCTGTCACAACCCCCGTCGGATGTGGAGCAGAAAGCGGACAGCATCGCCCGCACATCAGCAAGACGCGGGCCACTAGATACGAGTGATAGATTGGCTCTCATGCCACAGCTCGGAAGGTTTAGAGACGAGAGACGTAGCTGCATCGGCGCGGAGCGAGAGGCTTCAGCCGCAGCGAAAGTGCGGCATGAAACGGCACACCATGAGCGTTAGTTTCTGTAATATGTTCGATATTAGTCAAGTATTGACCAAGCTAGGGACATATGTACCTTGACGAGTGCGAGCGCAGCCCGCGCGCCCAAAGACCATTGCTGGTCTTGGCACAAGAGCCCGCTTCGTAGATAGCCTTGACGTAAGCGCAACCTCTCTTGACAGAGTTCAAACGTTCAATATGAACGCACCCACGCCGCGTCATATCCGGGCAGCAACACAAGTAGTACACATTTCAGCTGGTTTTCCAGTCCATGACTAGGGGTACAGATACTGTTCATTCAACTTTCACGATACTAACCGTTTTATACACACTGTGGAATGACAACCAGGCACTGTAACTGTAGGTTAGCGTTCATCTCCAGCCAGAGGTGTATCTAGACGCACACGTAGCTGACAGGTGGCCATTACTTGGGTGGGAAGCACTGCGCACGGGTTCGGGTGGGGCGCAAATTGAATCAAATTGCATGATGAGTACTTGAGCTTCCACTGCAAATAGATTTAGAGCAAAGCAGGTTAGCCTCAGGCGAAAGAGGAGAACCTCCATTTTGAGTACTGAAGATCCTACGAAGCAGTGTAGCCAAACCGATACCATCGTTGAGCTCCAACGCAGCATATAGCTGTAAACACTAACGATATTGCGTGAGCAGTGGCTACACGCGAAACCAGACCCATCATGCTCACTTTAACTTGTGACAGCGACTTTAATATCTTGCATGAAGGTACGTCGTCAAGACATGTCAGCCCTATTCTCACGCGTACTACCCGTCTGTGACGTCGTAAGAGCTTGTGGGTTTTCCTCCCGGCACTTGTACACTGTACATCGACGTCGCTAGCAGAGATCAGCTCTAGAGCGCTTCGCAAAGCGTTCGCACTTCCCAGTATTGGGCGCCTACGCGTTGAACGCCAAATTTGGGCCGCCACCATAACCGCCGGGTCGTTGTGTTCATCTCGCTCTACTTTCGAGTTCTCATCACGACATTGACATCCTGGAGGTAGCCCTACGCTCGTGAGCCTGTGCACGACTGCTTCCCGATGGCCGAGCATGGAGAGGGAAACATCAAAGTCGTGGTGCGATGTCGACCGCTCAATTCACGAGGTACGTCTACTGCCGTCGCCAGAATCTGTCCCTGAGACTTGTTACCGCATAGAAATCGCGCGCGGCGCGAAATGTCTCGTAAGAATGGAGGGAAACCAAACGATCTTGGACCCCCCGGAGGCAGGATCGGCTGGTGCACAGGCGGCCTCTGGACGCGCAACCGAACGGAAACTTATGAACTTTACCTTCGACAAGAGCTATTGGTCTGCTGGACCTCGGGACGAACCTAACTACTGCTCTCAACAAACACTTTATGACGACCTCGGAAAGGAACTGCTGGATCACGGTTTCGCAGGCTTTAATGCTTGTATTGTGGCTTGTGAGTGTGGTATTCGTCTCGCGCAGTTTGTCATATTGATGCCCCACCTAGATGGACAGACCGGTAAGAAGGTTCTTGTAGTTACTGAATAAGCTGATTTGAGTAATGGAACAGGGTCTGGCAAATCGTATAGGTGAGTGTATGCGCTCAGCAAATAAATTGCAACTTCGACTCATGTCTTGACTATCTAGTATGATGGGATGTACGTCTTAGCAAGATTAGTTTCATTGTACTAAACTAACCGGCTCCCTTGCCTTAAAGATGGCGCGGATAAAGGAATTATACCCTTGACCTGCTTGGAACTGTTCGCAAGAGTAGAAGAGAAGAAGGCTGCGGACCCAAACATCAACTTCACCGTAGAGGTATCATACATAGAGGTGAGATTTCCGGGTATCACTCTTTCAACGTGGTATCAGCCCTATTATCCTACAGATATATAATGAGAAAGTTCGAGACCTACTCAATCCCAAGAACAGTGGGAACCTCAGAGTTCGCGAACATCCAAGCTTAGGACCATACGTAGAGGATCTGTCGAAGCTCGTTGTAAATAACTATGACGAGATGATGACACTCATGGACGAAGGCAACAAGGCGCGTACGGTTGCCGCGACAAACATGAACGAAACGTACGTCTAGGGCATACATATCTCTTCCCCTATTGAAATATTCATCTTGTTCAGGTCATCTCGATCGCATGCAGTGTTTACTCTACTTCTTACGATGAAGAGACATGATGCCGGCACGAACTTGGATACTGAGAAAGTTTCGCGCATTAAGTGAGCTATCATTCCGGTTACGATAATGCTTTCACTGATAGCATCTAGCTTGGTCGACTTGGCTGGTTCAGAACGTGCAAATTCCACAGGCGCTACAGGTCAACGACTGAAGGAAGGAGCTAACATCAACAAGTCTCTTACGACCTTGGGTAAAGTCATCGCTGCCCTTGCTACTGCCAGTCAATCAGAAGGCAAGAAGGGAAAGAAAGGAAAAGCAGAAGACTTCATTCCTTACCGTGACTCTGTCTTGACCTGGTTGCTCAAAGACAGTTTGGGTGGTAACTCTAAGACCGCTATGATCGCCGCTATCTCACCCGCCGATGTTCAATATGAGGAGACTTTGAGTACTCTTCGTTACGCTGACCAGGCGAAGAAGATCAAGAACAAGGCGGTGATCAACGAGGACCCGAACGCTAAGCTAGTCCGCGAACTTAAGGAAGAACTAGAGATGCTTCGAGGCAAGCTTGGCTACTACACATTCTCGTTAAACCGAACTAAATATCTCGGGTTCGCCAGCTAGGGTCTCGGGCAGTAGTGCCGAGGCAGTCTTCGATCCGTCGATACCGGCTGCTCAGCAGAAGGTCACATATCAGGCAAAGGATGGTACGATTAAGACCGTTTCAAAGGCAGAACTTCAAGACCAGCTGGAGACCAGTGAGAAGCTTATGCAGAGTCTGAACGAGACGTGGGAGGATAAGATGCAACGCACTCATCAAGTCCAGAAGGAGCGAGAGAAAGCTTTGGAAGAGCTTGGCATCACTGTCGAGAGAGGTGACGTCGGTGTGCACACGCCTAAGCGGGTAAGTAACTCTGCTCGTAGCAGACGAATCTTCCTGACCCCTAATTTGTCTAGACGCCACATTTGGTCAACTTGGTACGATGATTTCACATTGCTTGATTAGATTTAGTCTGACGCGTTAATAAACGAAACGTAGAACGAAGATCCTCTCATGAGCGAGTGTCTCATCTACCAGCTCAAGCCTGGTAAAACCATAGTGTGTCACCCCGGATCTTCGTCATATTCCAGGTGATACTTACAAGACATTGTCAGATCGGACGGCTGGACAGCGAAAAACCTGCAACCATTCGCCTGAGCGGAGATAGCATCACCGATGAGCACTGTTACTTCGAGAATAGTGATGGCAAGGTTACACTGCATACCGTAGGGGAAGCTGTAACAGTACGTCACGAGTATATCCTACACATTGGGCGAGTTTGACACATATTGCAGTTCCTGAACGGCCGACAAGTCACTGCCGGACAGGTATGTAATCAGACTCCCGCTGAGATCTGTGGTTTAATTTTCTTGCGCAGAGTTACAAACTGCGCTCAGGCTTCCGAATCATCCTGGGTATGGCGTCTGGTATTGTCTGGATCAAATAGACTGACCTCAGAACAGGCGAGCACCATGTGTTCCGGTTTAACAACCCTGAGGAAGTACGCAAACAGCGCGATCGAGCCATGGCCAAGTCAAGCCTCAGCATCAGCGTTTCTGCAACCGAGTTGCAAGAGGAAGGCATTACACCAGCCCAGACACGCCCTGACTCTCCGTCATCCTCTGTAGACATGAACGACGTGGATTGGAACTTCGCGAAACGAGAAGCTGCATTTGCGAGGCTGGGTCTGGATCCGGCTCTGGATAACCTTCCTGATGAAGAGCTGAACAAGCTCTTCGAGAAGATCACTAGGGTCAAGGCGCTGCGTAGTGTGGGGCCAAGGCCAGAGAGTAGTCTGAGCCAGGCCGACGACGTCTGGAGCGAATCAGGGAGACCCATTCCTAGTGACATATTGACCGACGATACGAGTGTGGACGCCATGACGAATGGCGACAGTCCCGAGATGGCGGGGTCGATGAAGGAGATGCAGAGCCAACTCGAGACGCAGCGCATGGAGTTCGAGCAGCGTCTGCAGGCCATATCGGAGTTCACTGAGGCCGACGATTTGAAGGCGGAAAAGGACCAGATGGAACATCAGCTCAAGCTTGTTCAGCTTCACATGAAGCGGCTCATTGATGCCCGAGCTCGTGGCGAAATCGATGTAGATTCCGTTCCTTTTGAACCGACTATCTACACTGCACGGCAGCTGCGTCTCATACGGAAGGTCCTAGATAAATGGCGAGCCCACAGGTCATTTTCAATGGCGGAAACTGTCCTGTCAAATGCTGTTCACGTGAAGGAGGCCAATATCATCAGGTGAGAGACAGTAGAGAGGCACGTTATTACTCTTTTTTAACCCTTCATTCAGCCGAGAACTGGGTAAAAATGTCTCGTACAACTTTACTATCGCTGCTGGCGGATCCCTAGCCGCCCCAGCATCGGCTATTGACACTATAGCAGGACTTGACCAGTTCGGAGACGTCGCGGACCCGGTGCTTGCCTCTGCTACCCAACCGTGCGTCGCCGTAAAAGTCATCGACAAGCGGCACGACGCTATCTACGTCTGGTCTCTTGATCGCCTTCAGCAGCAACTCCAGCGTATGCGCAATTTGATCACATTCATTGACCGCCCGTCGTACTCCCAGCACTTCTCAACGGAGGAGCCATTCTACGATTCGCCACCACCAGAATACTCCTTTGTTGGCAACTCTCTTATTTCTTTAGCGCCTCTGTCTAGACGCCTGTCCTCAACGGCCATCGTCCCTATCTTCTGCAGGTACACCTCTGAGGCTATCGGGTCATGTCGAGTGGAAATCAAGATTGTCAATGTTGTACTCTCTCCGAAGCATGCCAACGCTTCCAGCACCTCCACGCGCGCCTCATCCCCCATACCAGGGACTGTCCCTCCTGGGAGCAAGCTCAGCTTCTTCCTCACGGTTGACACAGTCAAGGGTCCAGCCCACCACGATTTCTCAGCCATACACCTCCAAGTCCGGCTATCGTCCTTCCTAGGCTCATCCGTGGCCGCAGAGGAGGTCTATCCCTCCGCCGCCGTCAATCTCGACTCTGGATCACTGTCTGATCTGAAGTTCCGCAGGAGCTTCTCCATCGTGGCGTCGGCGAGAGTCCTGACGTATCTCCGGCAGGGCCACGCACCCATCGAGTTCTTTGCTCAGCTGAAACCGTCGTACTTGGAGCGCATGGAGCGATGGGACGAAATGCGAGATCAACGTGTAATTCCCAGAAACCTCACTTCTTCTCCAGACAGTCGCTCGGCTACACTGCCGCCGATGCGCAGATGTGAGACAGATTTTGTCACCGAACAAGTACACGATGTCGTTGCATGGTTGCAGATCTGTGAACTCACGCCCGAAGGCACCTACGCCCCCGTGCCTGTGGTTACCCAAGGCGTATTGGACCCCGGTTGTTTCTCACTTCACCAAGGCCTCCAGCGTCGGGTTATCCTGACGCTAACGTCAAACTCTGGACGACAGTTCCCTTGGACCGACATGACGCGTGTGCGATTAGGGAACATCCGACTGTTTGACGACAAGGGCCGAATACACGAATCTACGTCGAGACCGTTGGTCACGCTGCCGCTGCTCCAGGACCAGACCGTCGAGTTCAAGCCAGACGGGACGGGGGCCCTCACCGCACAGGCCCTCTGGGACTCGAGCGTGCACGACTCCATCCTGCTCAACCGCGTGACCGCCTCGGGCCAGCGCGTCCTGCTGCAGCTGTCGTTCTCCGTCTCCGTCGAGACCTGTGCGGACCCCGTGCAGTTCATGATGGACACCGCAGTGAGCATCCAGACGCGCGGCGCGCGGCCGCCGTTGCGGCTGCTGACGTTCCTCGGGTCGACGAAGGTGCTGCCGAAGACGAGCACGGTCTTCACCGTGCGCCTCTCGCCGCCGATGACGCGCTCGCCGAAGGACCTCTGGCGGCTCGACACGGCGGAGAAGTACGTGCGCGGCGAGGAGAGCCTCGGCGCGTGGAAGCCGCGCGGCATTTCGGTCGTCGAGGACTATTCGCGGCTCGTGACGATGGAGCGGCGCGCGGCGGACGTCCAGGCGGTGCGGGTCATCCTGGCCTCGTCGCCAGCGCGACAGACCCAGGCCGATGCTGCGGTCTGGGGGTCCGAAGAGCTCCTGAAGAAGGCGGTGAATTTGTGGCAAAAGAAGTTTGGCCACAGAGGCGAGGTAAGAGCGCAGCGGCAATCCTAGGAACAGATTTTGACGGGATGCGGACTAGATCGTATTGAGCCAAGAGCCTGTCGATCCCGAGGTGTCAAGTGTTGCTTCGGCTAGCAGAGCGCCAAGCGTGCAGTCAACAGACTCTATCAAGTTAAACTCTCAAACAAAGATCGTGCCTCGAAAGTGAGTTGTTTCGTCTCCCATTGTTACATATTCTCACTGTCCGCAGCGATGGTCCTACGAAGAAGGGTCACCTTATGGTTATGATCGACGCGAACGAGAATACTTGGGAGCGACGATGGTTCGTCTTGCGACGGTACGAGTTTATCAAAATTCCTCCGGGCTATGTATTTAGCATTCTGCTGCAGGCCATATCTGCACATGTACAAGCACTCCACCGAAGTAGAAGAAGTCGCGGTCGTCAACCTCACCGGTGTCAACTTGGAGAGCAATCCAGAAATGGAGGCTCTGTTGGGGGTACGTGCTCACCATCCATCACACTCAGTATGGCGCACGCGGCTGAATGTTCCGCAGAAACGCTTCACCTTCACGCTTTTCACATCCTCTAACTCGTACGCCCTGGCCGCCCCGAGCCAGAAAGAGCTCGACTCGTGGACATCTAAATTGGACCCAGCCCAATTCCTCTAGACTTCATCCATCTGCGCCAACTACACGCTCCCCGTAATCCACAATACCCTACCCATCCAATATCTCCTCATACCATTTCCGTGGTCATCTCTTTGCTGCGCTCTCTCCGTCGTTGGAAAAACTTGTATACCTTGTCTGCCTTGTTAATCAACGTGTTTACATATTGACTTGCCCACATAACTACCTACGTGGCCGATAGATGTATATCGATGCTATTTTTCTGCGAATGACTCTCATCGTCGTTGCTTTGGTCTAGAAGAGGTCCAGTACTTTATCTACTCAATATATCGTGGCGTCTGGAATCCGGTTTGGGCTTGGGCACCGTTCGAGGAAATGTGCAAGGATGACACCTATGAATATACCAAGTGGTGAAGTTGATGTACAGGATATGTGAGACGCTGCTAGTGCTACTGAAAAGGTGTTTCGCGGTGGGTAAGAGGAGTTGGAAACCTGAAAGTTGCCCTGTATGACGTAGAAATGGAATATAGCAGAGCAGGGTGGCGAAAAGCGAAACAACTATAGCAGGTCGAAATCGTCCAACTAAAGTGTGCAGGGAGGTCAGTGGTGCGGGATGTGGAGGAGGCTGCGTGGCTACGAACCTCGTCGTTGTAACGCATGATGGTCCTCTTGAGTTTGGATGTGTCTACCCAGGTAACAAAGTCTTCCATATGTCTGAGTGAGAGGTGACACGTGTGAGTAGGTTTCAGGAACGTTTGGGACGGAGGCATACCTTGTGACGAGAAAAGCAGGGTCGGTTATTGTGTCAGGCCCGACGCGGACATGTCCCTGCTCGACGAACTTCACCGCCTATACGTCTATCAGCTGCAAGGTGACAGAGACGTTAAGAGACCGCACGCACCGTGCTGACAGTCTCTGCCATCTTTTGCGTGACCATGATAACCGCAAGCCGTCTTCTGCAGAAAGCGGCGACGGTAAGCTTGTTCTCGACGTCGCTAAGTTTTGCGCTCGTGTTGAGCACGCCCATGTCGTATAGCTTCGCCAGTATTTGGCCTTCCATGCGCGCACGGAAGGGATCTTGTGCGGGGAGCAGGGATATGCGATGGGCGAATGAACGCAGGGAGCCGCACAGTTTGTTGTATCTGCGTGCAAAATGTAAGACGTGAATGGTAGGCGGGGCACGAGAGACGCACTTGTGATAGTCCTCTCGATCTTGTATGTGGTACCGTCTCATGACTTTAATCTCTCGTAGGCTCCCATCTTGCTTCCACTGCGAGACATGAGCGAACGCTTGGGTATATATGCTCTTTGGAATAAAGCACGTACGTTGAGGAAGTCGACCTTCTTGAGCAGCTTTTGCTCATGGAACTTGAACTGCCGAACCATTTTTGTGGGACCTGCTTGAACCGCCGAGATTGAACAAGTCGTTGGACGAAGCGAAATGTCGATCGGGACCAACAAATCTTGTCCCGATATTTGCACGTGGTAGTGATTGGATCGGGCGCGCCCCTCCCGGACGTCCGAGCGCGCGGCGATCCGTAACGCGCGGCGCATGCTGTGCCCTTTGTTCACCGGCACCGCATGCTGCTTTGCGAGATCTTTACATTTGCCTCGCATCAGCGTCAGCCAGAGCGATATCCAGAAATCACATTTATGCTCGTATCCGATATGCTACAACACGAAAATGCTCTATGTGTAGTGTTTCGGACGCCATGCAAAGTTCGATGGCCAGCCGCGCCTCGTGTTTGAACCCGGCCGGAGACGCAGGCAGTCGCGCGGTGACTGCACACGCCGCCATGCCCGGCGATGAGGGCCAGTAGTCGCGCCTTCCCGCCGACGCTTCGTCATCGGCTGACTCGCGGCGCGGTCGCTGGTAGGCAAGGCCGGCGGTAAGAAATCCGGGGACGCTCAGCGCGCCGGGGCGCTCGGGGCTGGAGGCGATGACCTCTGCCGCGCGCGCTGTATCCAGGGTCGCTTTGCAATGGACTCGACCGAGCTGCTGCGAGCTTTGTCGCGGACGGTGGGGTCAGAGGCTCGTATGCATCGCGCATGGCGACGGGAAGAATGGGATTATCTGTGCAGGTCGGCTTCGAAATGCTGGGGCGTGTTGTGATCACGGAGATCACGAGCGTGCGAGGGGCTGCCTCGCGGACGGGTCGTGATTGCGGTGCAGGCCGAGGGGCAGCAGCGACGAGGGCTGGAGGAGGAGAGGCAGCACGGGAGGAGGCAGCAGGCCGGGGCGGGGTGAGATAGGCGAGAGTGCATCTCGATTCTCCCGCGATGCCGCCCGCACCAGGTCCCGATTTGGCAGTAGCCCGCCTTGCGGGGTTCCGGTGCGAAAATTGCGTGCGCAAAATGGGGGACAATTGCGAGGCCAGTGGGCGTGGGCGGCGGCTGGGCAGCAGAGGAGGACGAGCAGGGAGGGATAAAATGGAGGGCGAGTCTTGGTCGCTTACGTATCCGGATACCACGATCGGGGTCAAGTGCGCACGGATGCGTGTGAGTCCAGCAAGCCACAACGCCCCGTCAACGAACAGCCGCCTCTCGTTCCGCCGCCTCGTCTCTTCCCCTCCCACAACCGTCCTTCCCGCCATCCCCGTCCTCGCTCCCCGCCCGCCCCGCTCGACGACGGCGACGCTGCGGACACCCACCCCGTTCCGCGCGATCTTCGTGGCAGCCCAACTCCTCGCCCGATAAGCAGGCTCTCGACGCTTGCCCCGTGCTCTCTCCTTGGTCCCTTGTCGCTTCCGCTCGTCTCTGCGCGTCGTTTGCCCGACGACCTCCTCGCGACCGCCCGCTCCGACTCTCTCTGCCACTCCCTTCCACTCGTTCGCGATGATGCGTGGTCCTCCCCCCAACATGATGGGCATGAACACCCCACCGTTTATCGCGCCTTCAGCCCCGCCCGGCCAGCCCTCGCAACCCCCTCAGCAACATCTAGCCCTTCTGGGAGGAAATCCCAATCCTAACCCACCCATGGGCCTGCTTGGCGCGCAACAGACCGCGAACGGTCCGACACCGTACCAGCTTCAGATGCAGCAAATGGCGCGCGTCCAGGGTTTGCCACAGCGAAGTCCTGCGCTCATGCAACAAGGTCATCCAGGAGCAGGCATGAATCCAGCCATGCAGTCAAATCCAAACATGGTCAACGGCATGAATCCCAACCAGCTTCAGCAAATGCCGTTCCAGAACTCGATGAACCACGTCAGGCGTGCTGTGTCGCAGGGACAGGTCATGACGCAGCAGGGAATGATGGCTATGCATTCTGGGCAGGCGGGTATGGGTGGGATGCCTGGCGTTGGTGGTGGTATGGTCGATCCTGCTACTCGAGCGCGTATGATGCAACAGCAACAGCAACAGGCCTTGATTCAGCGGCACCTTCAGCAGCAGCAACAGCTGCAGCAGCAGAGTCAACATCATCCACAGGGGCAGCCCGGACAACACCCGATGCCTGGTCCAAATGGGATACCACCGGAGATGATGATAGGCGGACGGCCAGGACCACCGAGTGGCGGGTACCCGATTGCCCGTGCGCCATCGCAGCCACAGCCGACTCCTGGTATCCCCCAGCCGCCGTCGTTACCTCAGACACACTCAGGGAACATGCAGCCGCCATTTGGGTCCTCCATGCCGATGGGTCAACAACATCCGCAGCATCCTATCGGCACGTCCCCGCATCCCATCCATTCGAATGCGGCGCCGATTATCCCTAATCTCGCTGGCGGTATGCCGAGTAATCCTATTTTACCCCCGAACGTTGTACAAAATCGCGCTCGCATGAGCACTACCCCGGACTACATAAGCGGTAATTTCTCAAACGCGCAACAGATGAACGGTCTGATGCAGAGGAACCCAGCGTCGATGCCTAGCGGAGGCGGCCCACCGTTTTCGTTCGGGTCCGCGCCACACTCGCCCAATAATGTGGGCGACTTGCCTTCCGCGATGCCGGGTGGTCAGTTAGGTACTCCGAGGGCGGCGAACCAGCAAGCAGTCATCACGCCTGCGCAAGCCCTGGATATTTCCCAGAGCGACAACTTCTCCGTCTCTATGGGCCCGCCCTCTATTCCGGCGCGCCCTCCGTCGCAGCAGCGGCCGCATCAAGGGTTCCCGATGGGCCCTCAGCAGCTCCCTGGGGCGCAGCCCCAGCCGCCGATGCCGAGACAGCTGACGCCTCTCGCGCGGCACCAGTCGCCCCGCCAGCCTGACCAGCTCGCTCAGATGCAGCAGCGACCACCGTCGCAGCCCCAACTTCATCAATCTCCTCGTCAGGCGCCGCAACCGCCCCAGCAGCACCAACCTCCACGAACCCCTCAACAGCAGACGCATCAGCTGTCTTCTCAGCAGCAGCAGCAACTGCACCAACATCAGCAGCAGCTTCAACACCACCACCAGCAACAGCAGCTTCAGCACCAACACCAGCAACAGCAGCTCCAGCATCAACAGCAGCAGCAGCTCCAGCAGCACCAACAATTGCTGCTGCAGCAACACCAACAGCAGCAGCAACAACAGCAACAGCAGCAGCAGCAGCAGCAACAGCAGCAGCAGCAGCAGCAACAACAACAACATCAGCAGCCACAAGCAGGGCCCTCGCGCACACCGCGGACGGTACCGAATCCGCTGCCGGGAGGCGTGCCACCTCACGCCCGTCCTGGGCCGCCGCCGACCCAGGCGCCGCAGGTGCCCCAAGTGCCCGCGAAGTCGCCGACGCCAGCAGCGGGTGGTCAGCAGCAGGGGCCCCCTGCGGCGCGGCCGGCTGGGCAGGCGGCTCCCCCTGTTGCGGGTGGAGCTCCGCCTGCGGCGATGGTGGGCGCGGCTCAGAACCCGCAGATGAGGCCGTTGCAGCCGCAGCCGGTGAGCCCCCAGCATCAGCGGCTTGCGATGGCGCAGATGTATGTCTTGTGTATGCTTGCGAGGCTTTCCAACTTTCTGACAGTCTTGGTTTTCTTCTAGAATATCGAACCCGTTCTTTGTTGGTCCGGGAGTGCTGTTTCTTGAGAGCTTCAGTGGCGCGCTAGAAGGGAAGGAGTACGAGGTGAGTAAAGGCTCTTGAAGTGATAAAAAAAGGCGCATATATTGACCACATACGCTCAGATGTTGTCGCTAGAGTACTGGGAGAACATGGTCCGCGAGTTCTTCATGCCGGACAGCGTTTTCAGGTTCACGTTGTGGAAGGACAGCATGAAGCAGGAAGCAAAACCTTTCGGTACGTGGCTACTCCTGCCTCTCCACGGCAAGCTCACAAGATTCCTTTTAGAAATTGGTACATCGATTCTTCCAAGGTTTTTCCTCGTGACGACACAGTCAGGAGTCGTCAGCATGCGTCTCAGCTTGCAAGGAGCGTATGAAACCAAATACGACGGGTACCACGATATCCTTAAGATCGAGTGCCACCGCGCGTCGTGGACATTCCAGTACTCGAACGGCTACATCGTCAACCTGCGCGGTGCGTTCACCGCTCTCATACGCATCATCCCTGGGATGCAGGAGAAGAGCATATGGCTTCCTAGCAAGCATCCCGGTTTCAGCATGCGTATCATGAGCATCGCCTTCGATGCGGAGACGCAGGAGAAGTCGCTACTGCTAGACGATATCCTTGGTCATCGCAAATCTGATTCGCCCAGCCTGGCGACGGAAGGCGACGAGGAGAGGGCTCTGAACGACCCGCGAATAATAATCCCGAACGCTTCGATTCCGGTGGAGCCCGTCAATGCGTTCGGGATACCGCAGGCCACTATGCGCTGTTTAGAGGTACGCCCTGACGTCGACTTGCAGATTTCCGGGGGAGCTGACATTCCGCGGGCTCTAGCTTGCAGAAAGTGTCACGCAGATGTCAGACTTGATACAGTTCTCACAGGAGCATAACCTCGGACCTAGAGGTGAGCGCCCTTCGCGATATTGTGTCGACGAAGTTCTCTGATATCTATGCGTAGAGGCGCTGGTTAGGTTCGCACAGAGGATCAGAGAGAAGGATGGCGTAGGGCGGAGTCCGGGTTCTGCGATGAACCATCTGCCGCAGAACGGCGGCATCGGTGTCGCGGGCCCAAGCGACTTCCATGGCTCTTCCTCCGCGCTCTTCCCGGGCCCGTCCAGCGACAGCCACCCGCCCGTTCACCATGTAGAAAGCCCCGCGGCTATGAACGGTACGCCGAAGCCTCGTCATGCGACCCCGCACCAGCCACAGGCGTCGGGGTCGACGCCAGGACCGTCTGCCGCCACGCCCGCCGCAGCGCAGACACCGACTGCGATGACGCCCGTCACGCAGCCTGCGACGCTGAAGCGCAAGAACTTGAGTGGCGCTGGAGATGCGGTTTCACCGACGACGAGCAACTCGGAGCCACAGAAGAGGACGGCGCCGCGGAAACGCACCCGGACACAAAATGGGCCATAGTCTAATAAGTGCCTGCCTCGGACTGATGTGTTGTCGAATTTCTGTTTCTGGTTCTATCCTTATCTCGTCTTTCTCCTGCTTTTCATTTGCCTTCTCTCGTGCTTTTGGATCTGCATTCGTAGCTCAATGATACTCTACTCAACATAGCATAGATTGTATTGTACTCATACGCAAAACGCTCAGGCCGCTATCCCGCTGCATTCGGTTGGAATGGCGTCACGCGTTGTCCCAACAGCCATCTAGTATTTATCTCAATTGTGTACTCTGTACCTAGTAATCGTTCCCGAGTATATAGACTCAGGCGGCACTGCAGTTTACTCGTCGCTCTCGTGTGTCTGTGTGTCGGACTTGAGTCCGAGTTCAGAAAGGTATACATGCCTATGTGCATGGATGTTAGGGCATACATTATGCTCGACAGGGTCATATGCTATGCCAAGAGAGATAGTCATGAGATGGTATAAAGTTACAACGAGCGTGTGGTTAATACTCGAGTGTGAGGTCGTGGCTGAAGTCACACTGATCTCCATATTTACACCTGGAAGAGAGAGCGGTCAGCAGATTTCCTTCCAACCCAAGAGAAAGTACACTTGCCTTCCTTGCATGAAGAAGGAACAGGGTCTCTTCCTGCCCCGGAAGCCATCTCCGCCCCTGCCCCTGCCTCGTCCGCGACCTCTTCCCCGCCCTCCCCAATTATCATCCCATCGGCGCTCCTTGCCCGCGTCCTCGTATCCCCGGTCGTTGGTGTTGTACTCGGTATATGAAGGCATCGCCTGCCATTCTTGCTCACCATTCGCCCGCGGTCCCGGGGCAGGAGGACCAGGGGCGGGCACAGGGTACAGCTTCGGGTTGTGGAGCGCCGCGGCCTGCTGGACGAGTTGCTGCAGCTGCTCGGGGCGGAAATTGGCGAGCAGGCTCGAGTCGAAGCTGCTGCCGGGCTGCGCCGCGTCGCCCATGGCAGCATCGGGTAGGACCCCCGCGAGCTGGCCCACGAGGTCCGCGACCGACGCGCCGGCGTCGGGTGTGGCGGGCGGGACCGCATTCCAGAACACCGCGTCCGCTTCGGCTCCAGAGAGCATGACCTTGACGGTCGCGTCGACCTGGTCTTCCGGGAGCTGAGATGAGGGCTCCGACGCCGACTCCGGGATCTGCGCATCTGAGATGTACAGGGCCCCGAGTGCGGTCTCCTCACGTTTCTCTTGCTCCGTCCGCTCGATGCTGTCTTTGCCGCGCCGAGGCACGTCGATCGTTGAGGGAATGTCTATCACTGCAAAGACCGACCAAGCGACGTCAAAACATGGATTTCCTTCATTAAAATGTTTATTTGCTTACGCAGAGGCTCGGACCAATCGATTTGTTCTTCGAACAGGTGCGCTATCAGAGCAGCTCCTTCGCCTCTGTCAAGTTCGCGTATGGTGTGCGCGCCATGTATAGCCTGTAGTGCGAATCGGCGCGAGAAGCGCGTATGTATGGTTAATGTACAGTACATAAGAGACACAAAAGGAAGTGAGCTGACATCCGCGGGGTCATCGTCATACACTGCCCGTTCGATGATTTTGACCAACTCCAGTGCGCTGTCAGGCGCCCAGGTGACCGACTTCTTCTTGCCAAGCTTTCTCGTGTCGGTTGGAAGGGCGGAGGTAGCTGCAGAGGCCGCTGGAGGTGGCGTTGCTACGACGGGAGAGTCTTTCCGGGGCTTTAGCGACTTGACGATCTCCTCGAAGGGGTTATAAGATGACGGCTGCGCGACGTTGAGGTCAGGTTCCTTCTTCACAGTCACCGGTGCCTTCTTAAAATCAGGCAGCTTAGGCTTCGGCTTTGAAGCAGAAAAGAACGAAGAGTCCGTTTTGGGCCCATCCTTAACCACGGTCTTAGTCGAAACGACCTTCTTGGTGGCGGCCGTCGGAGTCTTTAATGCTGATGGGAGGCCCGTGGCAGATGATTTCTTCGCCAGCGGGATTCCCCTGCCAGCTGAAGGAGGCTCCTCTGCCTTGCGCTTCTTGATTCTTGCGTCCGTGTCTACGCAGTATTTCAGCTTATTGTTTATTGATATTGATAGAACGCACTGACATGACTTACCCTCGCCCGGTTTCGTAGACGCCGGCGCCTGTTGCCCGGTGAGGAGAGCACGCCATTTAGAAGCGATGTTTGATGCCATGTCCCTAATCGCTGTGTACGGCGGATGGGGATGTCGCAGTTAGATTTTTTATTCTTTGACGTTGTAAGAGCACTGCAGACGGGAATTCGAGCTTTTCTACTCTATTCGGACAGCGAACATTGTATTTTTGCGAAAAGGGATGGGGGCAGTGGGGCACGAGCACTGGTTAGATCATCAGGAAAGTTCTGCTCACCAGCGTTTGAGGAAGTGGACTTGGAAACACGCTTTACTTCTTTGCCTATCCCTGACTCTTTGAGGCAGCCGAGGGTCATCGGGAGTCGGTCTAAAATCTGGGATTCAAGGGTCAGCACGGGTGCCATCAGCACGTCTATCGACAGACTTACGTGCAGTAGAGGCATTGTCGCCTGACTTGCCGCTGCATTCGTCTCCGAAACACTGTCAATGAGCCACTTCTTAGTTATACGCATAGCAACTTCATTTTCCGCCCAGGCTCGGAAGTAATGATTCCCGGCGTTGTCACGGATCTTGGACAACACTTCCAGTCGAGTGGGTACATCGACCTTAAGAATTCCATAATTCTCGATGTGTCCAGTCAACTTCTGAACCGCTCCTCCCCCTGTGAATGAAGTCGACTGTAGGAGAGGTCTAAGTCCTGCGAAAAAACCTTCCCTTAGTTGCTCCGGTGTCGGTCCTGGGGGCGGTGGCGGCGGTGGCTGGGCGTAAAAGGCCGATGGTGATATTGGCGGAGACGAAGCCGAAGAGGTCGTAGTAATCGAGGGCGGTGACTGAATAGTGTACGGCGAATGGATTTGTGATATTGAGGGCTGCCTCTGAATCTGATGAGGGACCGACTGTTGACCATGCGATTGGAAATGCGAAGGAGTGGTGTGCACAAAGGATGACAATGCCGAGGGTGGTGCGGTAGGCTGATAAGTATACTGCCCTCGGACTGTTTGAGAGTGAGGGTGCGAGGAGAGGAATGGGGAGGGGTAGTGCTGAGGAGGCGGACTAGAGCTACTGCCGTTCATGGTCATGTTTAGTGTAGGACTGTTGATAGATTACAAGTCAGATATGGCACAGGGCGGTAGCATGTAACGCACTCTATCATAATCTGCGAAGGGGGCTGAGAGGATGAGGACGGCAATTGGGACGAGTGAAACGACGCCGATGTTGATGTCGTGGCTCCGTTCAATGACGAGTAGCTTGATAGCGGTATATGCGAGCTCGGTGTGTTCCCAGGCCATGTATGCGTAGTGTATTGCATTCCGCCATACGTGCCAGGGGTGCCGGCGAGGTAGAAGTTGCCATTGTGCGAGAAGGGGTAATATGTAGTCTGCGGCTGTTGTGGAAGCGTGGGCGTCGACGACGGTGCTGCAGCGTGACACGTCGCATGAGTCAGGAAACTCATCGTTGCGGGCAATGTGCTCACCCGAAAGGTCCATCCCAAAGTCGCTCAGATCCATTGACGACTGTACACCCGAAGGAGCAGCTCCCGATGTGCTCACAGCCGACTCCTTCCAATCACCATTCGCGGGCGAACGACCGTCGAGGGTGCCTGAGACGTGCTGCTGCTGTATCCAGGACGTGCCAGCAGTGTATTCCATGTGTATTCTTTTTTGCACACACGCACACAGGCGGTTCGGCAGTACTTTATGGGCTTATTTCAGAGTACAGACGAGACGGAAAGAGTGCGGTATGAGGCGCAGCGTCGAGCGGGGCTACGTATCCTCTTCGCTTGTGTTCGTGTCCTCAACGCTGCACCGGGGTTTCGCAGTCGTCGTCGTCG
The DNA here is from genome assembly GCA_000832265.1 of Phlebiopsis gigantea 11061_1 CR5-6. NCBI lineage: Eukaryota > Fungi > Basidiomycota > Agaricomycetes > Polyporales > Phanerochaetaceae > Phlebiopsis > Phlebiopsis gigantea. Next base: position 74,923 of record KN840533.1, read on the forward strand.
CTCTGGATGAAGGGCAAGCCTGGCCTGATCGCTCGGGTTTTTATGCCCCGCTTAAAGCTCCTCTTCACAAGCATTGCCTTTTCGGCGCTCACTCTCCCACGCCTTCAGGTATGACCTGGCGACCCTCCTCCTCGCAATATTTCCGTGCGAAGCCGAGATTAAATATGAGACACTATGCGGCTGCCCGGCTAGTGCAAGATGAGAACAATAGGGGGAAGCTGAGAACGCGTGATATGGATGCAAGGCCTTAACCCGATACAGCTTACAAGATAACAAAACCAAACAAATGGACCGTCGCCTGTATCAAAAGCCTTGCAGACTTTTCTTACCCGCTCCTTACTTCCTTCTTACCCCCTTACAACACGTCGCGTCGCGTCCGTTCTCTAACTCAGACATGGCGCACCTCCCAGAAGGTCAAGCACAGTTCGAGTATACCAAGATGCAGGTGCGCTGCCGTCGTTTTGTTGACCATGCCCCCACGCTCAAAGTTCAACCCGCAGCTCATCGGTAGCCTAGGAGCGGTCGCTGAAACTATGCGGAATTGTGCAACTTTTGCTGAGCAATTCTCTCAGCTCATTACCCCTATTACCTATCCAGGCGCACCCATGATGTTTCCGAACGGTCAGATGCCCCAGATGCCTCCTCCTCAGCTGGAGCCCACGGGCGGAAAACGCAAAACCCGGGGAGGCGACGAAGATGGCGAGGGCAAGAGGAAGAGGAAGACGAAGCCTAAGGACCCCAATGCGCCGAAGCGTCCTCCTTCTTCGTATCTACTCTTCCAGAACGAGGTTCGCCAGGAGCTCAAGACCAAGCACCCAAACATTTCCAACAACGAGCTCCTCGCCAAGATTTCCAAGGCCTGGAGCGAAATGCCGAGAGAGCAGAAGGATGTTTGTATTCAATACGTGGCATGTCCATATCTCCACGCTAATCTCGCTACGCTGTCTTTAGAGGTACGAGGCACGACAGGCTATCGCCAAGAACAACTACGAGGAACAGAAGAAGCAATACGCCAAAGTCCTTTCGGGGGACACTGCTCCTGTAGCTGCTAACGTAAGTTCTGATCATCCCACGTTCAACATAGATTGGAGAGGCTTAGTTTATCGCCGCAGACAGTCAACCCAATTGTTATTGCAGCCGTACCTGTCCCCGTAGCATCTCCGGTCGCTGGCACTTCCTCCGATGACGAAAATGAGGAAGACCACGAGGAGAAGGAGGAGGATGGTCATGATGATTCCTCTACATCCGTAGACTCGGACGAGGAGGAGCAGCCTCAGGAGCCCCCCTCCAAGAAGACCAAGCAGGAGGTCCACGTCAAGGCTGAAGCCAAGAAAGAGAAGAAGAAAACCAAGGCCTAAGTTTGCAGCTATTCCTTCTCCTTGCACATCGGAATGGGCAAAAGATGGCGACGAACATTTTGGACTGCTGGTTCCAGAAGAGTATTTTCACCTATATTTGTTTCTGGTTCGTAGCTTATCTACTGTATTGCATAATCCGTGTTGCAGGCAGGACAGTGCCTTTTTGACCACAATTGATTGACGCATTCGTTTCTTGCTCCTCGACTTCTCTTCGTGTTGGAACTAGTGTATGCGTGTGTGGGTCGTATTAGGCTAAGTTGATTGAACATATGCCCCAGATTCTGATCCCCTGTGGCTGTCCAATTATAAATGATTGCGAGCGAAGTATCAATATCGCGTACCCCGTAGTCTCCCCGAACAAACAAGGACAAACCTTCGCGCGAGACGCCCGTAGTCGAACCAACTCGCAGCTAGTATTTATATTTTGTGCGTATTTTGCATTCGTCGTTCCTCCCACTGGAATTCGGTTGACTTTCCATAGATGTAGAAAACTCGTAGCCCTATAATTTCGCCTTATTCGTCAAAAGCGGGCACGATCTGCGCGGTCTATAGGTCTTGGGGCGATTCGCTCACCTGGAACTTGGAATATGTATATCTCGCGAGCCCCGTAACATGTAAGCGGTACGGTAAAGCTTATCACACAGGTTTATTGTAGAGCACTAAACCCTGTGCTGAATGCTGCTCCCAGCCATGCTGCGATCCCGAGTGGAATTGCCCCGGGACTGTAGTTCAAGTTATCTGGCAGGGCACAGCCCACCTTGCTACGTTGAGCGAGGTAAGTTGCAAGCCATTCATACTAGACAGCAATAGCAGCAATAGTGCACACTAGCAAGTAAAGGGAAAACAAGCGGCACATCATTTCTACAATATTCTGCGGCTGCATAACATTTCCAAGGCTAAATTCTATGCGGCAATGTTTCTCGCACAGGATAGTGCAATGACATTTACTCGAAAGACCATGGACTTGTAAATCTGTGAAAGCCCTTCACGAGCAACAGACGCGGGCCGTCGCATACTGGGTCATTTCTGGGAGCCAGTACATACAGCTGCATACAGGCTAACGTCAACTTATTTGATTTATGAGCGCGCTTTGATAGTACACCGTCACATTGAGTTTGAACTTGGTTTGAACACTGGCTAGACTGGGGACTGCTCTCAACATCTTCCTCGCGGACTGCCGCTATGGTTTTCCCACTGGGTAAATCACAAAGTTCTGTATGTTGTCGGAGATAACTTCTAACGTTCGGATTGCTTATGAGCTAGGCTACAGGCTACTGATTGTGAGAACAGCAGGAAGCTGTATGTCGACTTCTGGCGTGTGGCCATACATTATACACCTGTATCCTGAGAACGAACGCGTCCTGGGCTATGCCACTTACGAAGAATAAGGTTGTCAATCACGGTGCAGACAAATGGCTGAGTGAGCCGGGGCATGAGCAGATGACTGCGCAAGGCGCTGTTCAGGCGCAGCGGCCGTTCGCGGCGCAGACAGATGCAGCAAATCACGATAGTTTCCCCTCAGCGAGCGTAGGTAAGCTGTGCGCGGCAGGCTGTTTCCTACGCCAGTGAGGATGTGCACACATCGTGGCTGAGTCCTATTGCTTCGCGAAATTGGTCCGATTGGAGAATAAGCCTCATCTGGCGATAGGTGACATCGTTGGCCGAGGGGGCCGTCTCATATATAAGGCATCGCTATGCCATCCCATCCCTCTTCCCAACCTTTCCACAACATCGATGTCTCAACCACCTCCGTACGGCGCTGCCGGCTCTCCCCGCAACCCCGACTCACGCCCCCTTCCCCCTGGTTGGATCGAGCAATACGACACAAAGTATGTCCAGTACAGCGTCCGACCACGATCGCGTAGCTGATCGCTGGCGTGTTCGCGCAGTTACAATACATGGTATGCCCGATAGCTCCATCCTGCACACGATTAGCTCGCTGACCGAGCGTGGCACGCAGGTTCTACGTAAACACGAACGTTAGCCCGCCCCAGTCGGCGTGGGTGCATCCTGCTGGGCCCCCGGGTTCTCCACAGCCTCCCCAAAGCTTCGCGCCGCCGCCGGGCGCTCCTCCTCCGAATAACCGTGGCTGGAACAACAGCTCTCCATACCCGCCCAGCGGCTACAACTCCGGTCCTCCACCAAACCAATGGGGACCTCAAGGAGGCGGCTACGGAGGCGGAGGGTACGGAGGGCAGCAGGGAGGCTACCCGGGTGGCTACGCCCAGAACAACCAGGATCGCGGTACGTCGCGATATAATGGTGCTACGACACTGTTTGATTGAGGCCATCACACAGGCTGGTTTGGAGGGGGACGGCCACAGCAGCAACAGCAACCTCAGGTCGTCTACCAGCAGGCTCCCGTCCCACCAAAGAAGTCTGGTATAGGTATGGGAACTGCTATAGCAGCAGGTGCGTCCCGTGGTACCTCATCCATGTCGCGGCTCTTTCTCATGCCTAGATTTGTCAGGCGGTGTTGGTCTCCTTGGTGGTGCGCTTTTGGCTGACGCTTTCGAGAATCATGAGGACCGCGAAGAGCAGCAAGCGTATGACCAGGGTATGTAGCGTCAGGTTGCCACAATCGTGTCTCACTGCTGACGGATTCCAACAGGATACCAAGATGGCAACGATAATGACAATAACAATGATTATGACGATGGTGGAGGAGATTGGTAAAGGCCGTTCGACATCGTCGGGTCATCTCTTTCGCCTGAGGGCCCGAAGACCGCCCTGGCAGAACGTCCACGCCGGTCATACACTGGCTCGTGCTATTCACTTGTTACCACCAGTCATGCATATACGTACTATGGGAAGATGTATTAAACAGGGTCCAATCATCAATCGTCAATCTTAGTTCAATTCATTAAGTCTTGTGTCTTGTGATCGACACGAGTCAATCTTTGCAATAGATCTGAAGTTTCTCTGAAAGCATCCGAGTGCAGGCCGCGCTATTATACATAGACACTCTTCTAGCGCTACCGAATTCAGTCCAGACCCTTAGACAGTCAACATCGGTGAAATTGAAAGTCGCTTCGACATCCCATCCTGCCTCCAGTTCGCCGCAAGAAGGTAAGTTGCACACTACGCAGTACTAATTTACCCTGATAGGAAAGTTTAGTATAGGCTCCGATCTCCTACTGTGTACAACAATCGGGAAACGGTGTTAACTTCAGCAATTTATCAACGAGGGTGTAAGAGAACATGAGGCGTGCCTGCGCGGATGGGAACCTTCACAAGGATCTGCACACACGCCAACGCGTTCTGCCCGGCTAGTTCCCGGACAAGACTCCTACGGCGCGGTGGAATGCTGCAATGCCATACGCCCCCGCCTCTTCTCGCTTGGCAGAGCAGTACTCGAGGTACTCTGCAGACTGCCTATAACCGCGCCATTCGGTCGTCTCCAGGACCGCCCACCACTCCTCAGCGTACGGGTGCCCAGGAGCCCCAGCGTAGCCCCACGGCTTGGCCGTGTAGGGCTGGACGTGCGGGTTGAGGACCGCCGCCATGTCCGGGTTCACGGGGCCGGTGAAGTGGACTATGGCTGCCTCTTCCATGGCGCGGAGGTCCAGCGCGTCGCGCTCGGCGGACGGGTGCTTCGCGTAGGTCCCGAGGCCCTGCGCGTTCCACGCGACGTCGAGCATGCACCAGTTGTCGCGGAAGACCGTGTTGAGCGCGTCTTGGTCCCTGAGTAGCGAGTCCTGGCATCGCATGGCCGCCTCAACGAGTCGAGGGTGAGCGGCTCTAGCCTGCGCGAGATCGATGAGGAGTACACCTGCGTTGAAGTAGGGCCCTCGTTCGATCGCCGGGTGTCCTTGGGGGTAACCCACGTCGATGACCGCGCCGACGGGCTTTCCAGCAAGGTCGACATTCCACGCCGCGCGAAGATCCGTACAGACGAGGACGTCCGCGTCGAGGTACAAGGCGCGTTCGACGGGAAGTATAGGGATCATCGCGATCTTCGCCCATGATGCTCCCGTACTTTCTGAAGGATGATCCCTCGGAAGGTCAAGGAACATCAAAGTGACGTCTGCGTGAGTAGTAGTGAGCTGGCGAAGTCGCTCCTTGTCGAGGCTGGTAAGACCAAGATCGACAATGTAAAGGGTGATGCGACCCTTCGTATGCTGGAGGACGCTTTGGATAGTCACTGCGGCAGGCATGGCATAGGAAGAGTCGATGGTGAGGACGACGTGCATCTCGTTGTACATCGGCTGTGAAGAGTCCGGGGCGGCGTCCTTGACGAGGAAGCCGATGCGCATCTCCGACGTTTTGCGCAGGATCATCTGGTACTCGTCCTGGCTAGAGATAACCTCGAATTCATCCGAGTGGAGAGCCATGAAGGCGTCAATTCCCCGCTTTGGGTGGTGAATGCTGTCCTCTGGCTCCTTGTTCCAGCGGTAGTCGTCGAAGATGAAGATCGCGCCCTTCTTGGCGAGTCTCCAGGATAACTCTCCATCGAGGAGCGTATCGTCCGCCTCGTGCGAGCCATCGACGTAGACCCAATCGAACCCCGGATCCCGGACAGAAATTTGCTCCTCAAGGACTGTCATAAGCGAGGGAAAGCTGAACCCCTCTATCACACGGAAGGGTTTTCCGGTAATAGAGAGATTATGCATGACTTTCTTATGACGGTCCCTTCCGGCCTCCGTGTTCATGAGGTCGAAATGGTCGATGCAAATAATAGATCCGCCGTTGACACAGAGCTCGTTCAGCAGGAAAACCGCTGAGCGGCCTTCCCACGAGCCTATCTCAAGCACTCGCGGGGACGACGTGTCGACGTAGCGGAAGAGTCCTCGCCATCGGTCGGCGTTGAAGGAGAACCAGTCCTGCGTGGCAGTGAAGATGTATTCGGTGCTCTGTCAACACAATTTCATTATAGGCGAATATTCGCAGAGGCGACAGTCGCAAGGTACTCACCATAGCTGTTTCGCGGGGGAGCAACGAAGAAGGACGGATTGAAGGAGGCTGAAGTAGGCCCTCTCTAGGCCAGTGACTCAAGCTTCAAGGGTGGATGCCCAAAACTAGCGCAGGATATAGAATCAAGGAACGAGCGATGGTTATGTCGCACCTGACTATGACAAACAGGTTCTGGAACGTCTCAGACGGGGAGATGTGTTGCAGAGAGGAGAACGAGACGCGAACCCAGATACAACGCCATATGATAAGAGGGACGCGGGAGAGAGAAGGTGCTGCGCTGTAATTTGGGAAGCTAGTGTGGCCCGGTCGACCTTCCAGTAAGCTGCGCTATCTTCGAGTGTTGCATGTGTCGTTATTTTTAATCAGACTTCGCCACTTCGATGAATGTCTGTCCGCCATCGATTCGGACCTAAGGATAACACATCCGTGTACGACGGGTCTGGTGGTACAGATATGTGGCATCTCAGACGCAGTGCTGCTGACTGCGCTCGAAGGTTGGACCTAGCGCTGTGAAAGCCCCGTAGCGTATCTGGTAATCAATGGGCCTGGAGCAAGTAAACAAGGTTGGGCGAAAGCTGGGATCCTAGGGTTGACGACTAAGAAAGCGAAGAGGGGAGGCATCGGCATATGACGTGGCATAGGAAATCATGGGAGGGCGTTGACCACAAATGTTGCAAGCCTGTGAGGTATTTAACATGTTGAGTAAGCCGCCGCAACTCCAGCACACACCGCTCCTCACATCCATGGACCATTCCAAACCCGCTACCAAGTCCAAGTGTCATGTCCTCGTCACAGGCGGCAATGGCTTCATTGTTGGTGGTCAACTCATCATCATCGCACTTGTTGACGTTCTCGTAGGGAAGCCATATCGCCCGACGCTACTTCGCGATGGGGCATCCCGTCACTGTGGCCGACATCGCCAGTCGGTCGCACTTCCGGAATGTATCACCTGGGATAGAGACGTTCGAGGGCGACCTCCGAGATCCCGACTTCTGTGCGCGTGTGGTGCGGACCGCAGACATCGTCCTGCACCTTGCCGCGAATATGGGCGGGATGGGCACGATCCACGAAGAAAATGAGGCTAAGATATATCAGGACAATCATACCATCACCCTAAATATCCTCAGTGCATGTGTGGACGCAGGTGTAGAAAAGTTCTTCTACGCCTCTTCCGCTTGCGTATATCCGACATCATTGCAGGACGGCGCCGAGAGCGACGTATCCCTGTGTGAACATGATGTTTGGGCGAACCCTCCTCCCCGTCCCCAGGGCTTGTACGGCCTTGAGAAACTGAACACGGAGCTTGTCATACAAAACTACGCGACGGGCAACATGAAGACGTACATTTCTCGGTTCCATAACATCTACGGTCCATACGGGTCCTGGAAGGACGGTCGCGAGAAGGTTCCAGCCGCTCTTCTGCGAAAGGCAATCGTTGCCAAGCTTACCGGCAAGTACGAGGTGGAAGTCTGGGGCGATGGCTCTCAGAGGAGAAGTTTTTGTTATATCGACGACGCTGTCGAAGGTGTACTAAAACTTCTTGACTCTGATTGCCATGTCCCGGTGAACATAGGCTCAGAAGAGGCCATCTCCATCGACGATCTCGCCAGGAAGGCTGCCGAGGCGGTCGGTCTAGACCTGTCCCGGTTGGAGTTGCAACATGTCGTGGGCAAGCCGGTGGGGGTAGCCTCGAGGAACTCCAACAATAGTTTCGTCGAGGCGGAGCTTGGGTGGAAGCCACGTATCGGTTTGCAGGAGGGGCTGACAAGGACCGCTCAGTGGATCAGGGACGAGATCGATCGTCTGCAGGAGACTGCGCAGGGTGAGGCCGAGAGAGCCGGCCTTCTCGAGAACCTTGGGGAGAGTTCTCTGGTACGCCTGCGTCCCGGAAAGCACATATTCGCGTTGCTGCTCCCAATCACCTCCCGGGGGCACGCTTCCGATGCAGATCCACCAGCCTGCCTAGAGTCGCTGAGAGCGTTCGCGAGGTCCCTGCTCGCGACGACGCACGAGGAGGTCAGAGGCAAGGAACCCCGGTTCTCTTTCCGCGTTTATCTCGCCATAGATCACGACGACGAAGCGCTCTGGGACGACGAGACGAACGCAGCGGAGCGCACGCTTCGCGCGAACGGAGTCGCAGACGTTGTGACGTTGAAATGTCGCCTTCCGCGTGGCCGTGTCTGCAGCCTCTGGAGACGCTGTGCCAGGGTTGCATGGGAGCAGGGCTGCGACTACTTCGTGCTCCTCGGGGACGACGTCACCCTTCATTCGCCTCGGTGGATGACCACCATTCACTCGACATTCCTTTCCATGTCCGAGGAGACAGGGGTGCCACTCGGGCTGGGTTGTGTCGCATTTACGGACACGACCTTTCCAGGGATGCCTACTTTCCCGGTCATCCACCGAACACACATGAGCATCTTCGACGGACAGGTTGTTCCGGACGTCTTCGTCAATCAGGACGGCGACCCTTTCCTCTACCAGCTCTATCGTCGCTTTGGATGCTCTAGGGTGGTGGATTGCGAGATCCGGAATGGCGTGGGCGGGAGAGATGATGCCAGATACGAGAAACAGCATGCGATGGACTGGACCTTTGGGCCGCTCACAGAGGCTACGTGCTTGGTCGAGAGCTGGTTGGCGAAGGACTCGTCGTACTCCGGTGGCTGTCGCAAGCTTACCGTCGACATTATCGTCCCGTGCTACCGGGTGATGATGGGCTACCTCGACAACTTCCTCAGCTTGAAGGCATCCCCCTCTTGTTCTGTCATGTTCATCATTATTATCGACAATCCTGCATCACCCAACATCCGTCAGCTTCGCGAGAAATACGAGCATCGCCTGGACGTACGCATCCGCGTCAATAAGACGAACAGCGGGGCATCTGCCTCGAGGAACCGTGGCCTCGCCGAGTCAGCGGCGGAATGGGTGCTCTTCCTCGATGACGATGTTACTCCGGCGAGGAACCTCCTTCTCGAGCTGGAGAAAAGTATTGAGACGTCCCCGATGGCCGCGGGCTTCGTCGGCAACGCAAAGTTCCCCACAGCTACCACGACGTTCACGACGGCGCTGCATCTAGCCGGGGTAACCTATTTCTGGGATATCGCAACGAAGCTGGCAGAGTGCAAGGATGTTCCGTGGGGCGTCACGGCCAACATTGCCGCCCGACGCGACATCAACGACGGCGTGCTGTACGACGTTGGATTCCCCAAGACCGGGGGCGGAGAAGACATCGACTTCTGCCGCAGGAAGAGAGAGTACGTGAAGAGCCGCGGTGGTGACGGCTTCGTTGCTGCTCCTCACGTGACCGTGACGCATCCCTATTGGAACAACGGGAGCCGTTCGTACTGGAGATTCTACGGATGGTCAAAGGGCGACGGTGCTCTCGTCAAGCGATATCCCGCGCTGGTATACCGAGATATCCCCAATAGCGCGGAGCTGCTGCTCTTCAGCGTCGTGGCTTCCGTCGCGACAGCAGTCACGGCCATGCCCAGCAGTCTACGGTGGCTGGGTCCAAAGTTTTTCGCAGCTGTGTTCGTCGCGAATATCCTGCACGATGCCTACCGTCACTTGTGGAGAGACGCAGAGCGCACGGCAGCGATCCAGTCGACCGTCACAGGATCTCGCTGGCTCGCGGCTGTCGTCGAAAGTTCTCTCATTCGTATGTTCAGCGAATGGGGCCGCGTCGTTGGCCTCTTGGAGCGCGGAGAGTTTGGCCTCCTCTTCCACCGCTTCGAGTGGTTCGCTGGGGTGCACGGAGACGGACCGAGGAACGAAGAGCGACGCAACAACGTGCAGCGCATTGGGCTGTCTGTTGCTCTGTTTGCAGTTCTCGCGGGCATCTAGGTGGTCGAGCGCAGATTTGTTTTGTGTACAATTACATACTTGCAGTACGATCGAAATAAATTCTTGACTTTCTGGTTGAACAAAAGGGCGGCGGACGAGTCAAGTTGCCATATCTGGGTCAACGCGTCGGTTCCTGCCGGACGGCGAGTAATAAATTAGGTTTGGGCGCGTCTCGCGTCGGGAGATGGATGCTCCTTGTTCGCGTCCTTTTCCTTCACTACAAAAATCGCAGCCTGCTGTGGCCCCCGCACCCCCTGTCTGTCTTGCTCCTCAACCATGTTGCGCTCAGCACGCCGCAGCGCACGCCTTGCGACCTCTGTGTCGTCGTCAACGACCCCGACGACCGCAAGGTCGCCCATCTTCAGTACCAATCCGTCCGTGCAGTCTACGACTCCTGAGACGTCCGAAGACGAAGCCTCAAAAAGGTCTAAGAGGTCTCGTCGTACCGCGGCCGTCAAGGGCAAGAAACGTCAACTGCATGACAACGACTCCGACGCTCCTGAAGAGCCACCAGCCAAGCGGCCAGCAAGGAGGAAGAGTGTGACGCATAAGGCCTTTGTCGAGGTACGCACTTTGAAGGCGGCAGAGGTATGTACTTTGTATTGCGCCTCATGCATTGTCCAGCTTGATGAACATCGTATAGAAAATACTTCCTTCGGTAGACGGAGAAGATGAACTCATTGCTCCGTCCGAAGACGAGCTTGACTACGACGAGAAGGCTTCTCTTGCTGAGTCCGAAGGTAGTGGCTCTGAATTTGAAGTCTCAGATGCAGAAGCTGCTGCCAGCGAGTCCGAGACTGAGCTTCAAGCCTACGCCGAGGCTCTCGAAGAGGAAGGAATTGATGCCGACGACGTTCTGCTGGGCGCTGCTGTCAAGGCGTCTTTGGCAGATGCATTACGACAGGATGCCTCCAATTCTGGCTCTGGCCCCTCGTCGAACAAGAAGAAGCCTGCGACAGCGAGAGAGGTCCTCCGTGCGGCGGCGGCCGCTGCTGCGAAACGTCGTCTCACCAAGTCAAGTGGCGAAAGTATTGACGTAGATGACTACCTGCAAGAGTCAGAAGATGAGTACTCGGACCAGTCGGATATCTCTGAGGCGTCGTTGCCTCCTACCAAGGGCAAAGGCAAAGGCAAGGCCAAAGCTGCCAAGACGAAAGCTGTAGCTGTCAGACCCGCACCCGTCATCATGACCGTCGCAGACATCAAGGCCAGGAACAGGCAGAAGCGAGCCGAGGCCAAGGTCCGTAGACAAGAGGAGCGCGCCCTTCAGAAGAAGCTTGGTCGCAAGCTTACCCGTGTGAGTCATGCTGCCCTCTTACCCCCAGTCTGTCATTCTGAGGTCCAATATTTCTAGGCTGAAAAGAGCAAGATATTGCTTGAGAAGCACCATCCCGAACTAAAGGACGTGTGGGATGACGCTGCACGTACCGCCCCTATTGGCGCGCCCGTAAAGGCTGCGCAGCCTCCGGACCTAAAGGTCACGCTGTTACCGTTTCAGCAAGAGAGTCTTCATTGGTTCAAAGAGCAAGAGCAGACTGTCTGGCGTGGCGGGATGTTAGCAGTATGTTCATTCATACCCATATCTCGTGATCGTCACTTACTAATTGTACGTGCAGGACGAAATGGGGTAAGCTATGACCTGCGGTTACACAGAATATGACACTAACAAGCATGATAGAATGGGAAAGACGATACAGATGATTGCCCTGCTCGTCTCTGACGGGGGTGCGAAACCGAATCTTGTTGTAGCGTAAGCCGACTTTCAGGTCATTTCCAACGACTATGTTGACCTTCGAGTAGTCCCACAGTGGCCATTATGCAATGGAGGAATGAAATTGACGCGCACTCCACTGGCTTGGACGTTTTGGTATGGCACGGCGCCGCTCGCGAAAACAACATCAAGGCGCTCAAGAAATTCGACGTAGTGAGTGCACAATATCCATACCGTTAATGTAGCGACCCTAACGGCGACTAGGTTCTTACCACTTACGCCGTTCTGGAGAGTTGCTTCCGCAAGCAACAAAGCGGATTCAAGCGTAAGGGCCTCATCGTCAAGGAGAAGTCCGTTCTTCACCAGGTCGAGTGGAACAGGATTATCGTGCGTCGTCATCTCGTATAGATTTACACCGCCTATTCACTCTGCAGCATAGCTTGATGAGGCCCACAACATCAAGGAGCGGTCAACGAACACCGCGAAGGCCGCGTTCGAATTGAAGGCAAATTACCGGTGGTGCCTCTCTGGTACGCCTTTGCAGAACCGTGTTGGCGAATTATACAGCCTCGTTCGTTTCCTCGGCGGTGATCCTTTCTCGTACTACTTCTGCAAGCAATGCGACTGCAAGTCGTTGCACTGGAAGTTTTCTGACAAAAGATCTTGTGACGGTATGTGTTGTCGAAACTCGGGCTGAATAGCTTGTTGATTTTTTGACGACTCATCTAGATTGTGGCCACAGTCCCATGTACCACACTTGCTTCTGGAACAACGAGATTTTGACACCCATCCAGAAACATGGTCTCGAAGGACCTGGGCGCGATGCCTTCAAGAAGCTTCGCATTTTGCTGGATCGCATGATGTTACGCCGGACAAAGGTACACCACTCTACTCTCCGTCACCAATCTCTCGCTGACTTTCCCTTCCAGATTGAACGTGCCGATGATCTCGGCCTGCCTCCTAGAACTGTAATCGTCCGCCGCGATCACTTCAGTCCCGAGGAAAAAGAGCTCTACCTGTCGCTTTTCTCCGATGCGAAGCGGCAATTCAACACTTTCGTTGATTCCGGCACTGTCCTGAATAGTACGTCTACAATGATACTTCAGAGTCTCCCGTATATTGAACTTGGCCACCAGACTATTCGAATATTTTCAGCTTGTGCGTACAAGCAGTATCATACGCTCGATCATTGACTAACATATATTGTAGGCTCACCCGCATGCGACAAATGGCTTGCCATCCGGACTTGGTTCTGCGCAGTAAGAACAATGCGGGTACCTTTTCGACCGAGAACGTCGGCGAAGCAACTGTCTGTCGCCTTTGCAACGACATCGCCGAAGATGCAATCCAGGCAAAGTGTAGGCATATCTTCGACCGGGAGTGCATCAAGCAGTACCTGAACACCGCTATCGAGCAAACCGTGAGTCCTGCCCGCCTTTCGTCCGACACGCACTCAAACAAATCCTGCTCCATAGCCCGCATGTCCTGTGTGCCACGTGCCGCTTACCATAGACCTCGAAGCACCCGCTCTAGAGCTCGAGGAGAATGTCAAGACTAGACAAGGCATCCTTGGCCGCCTTGACCTCGATAAATGGCGTTCCTCTTCAAAGATCGAGGCGTTGATAGAGGAACTGAGCAACCTCAGACGCCAAGACGCGACCACGAAAAGTCTTGTGTTCAGCCAGTTCGTGAATTTCCTGGACTTGATTGCCTACAGGCTGCAGAAATCCGGCTTCACGGTATGTCGGTTAGTCCGGGCGAGAAGACGTCGTGCTAAAACGTGCTAGATCTGCCGGCTTGAAGGTACGATGAGCCCTCAGGCGCGAGATGCTACGATCAAGTACTTCAGTAAGTGCCTCTCTTTGTATCTAATAACCATAGCGCTCAGGCGAACTTCGCAGTGAACAACACCCACGTTACCGTGTTCCTCGTCAGTCTGAAGGCCGGCGGTGTGGCGCTCAATCTCACCGAGGCTTCTCGAGTCTATCTTATGGACAGTTGGTGGAACCCCGCAGTGCGTATTTTGTTTGTTCTCTGCATCACACCATAGACTTACAGATGGGATAGGTGGAATTCCGTTCGTAAATTTGTGTCGTCCAGGTGGGGCTATGCTGACATCGTGATGCAGAGGCTATGGATCGTATTCATCGTCTAGGTCAACGTCGCCCCGTGCAAGCTATCAAACTGGTGATTGAAGATAGCATAGAAAGTCGAATAGTCCAAGTAAATGATCACTGTGGACTCGTTGCCTTGATTATGCTCACGTCCCCGTAGCTGCAGGAAAAGAAGTCTGCTATGGTGGACGCTACCTTGTCCACCGATGATTCTGCTATGGGTCGACTTACCCCTGAGGATGTAAGTAGTCATTCCGCCATCCCATTCACGCCGCTAACGTTCGGTTATCCTTTTTTTTTAGCTGGGCTTCTTGTTTAGGGTGAGTTCACGCTCTGGTTTTCCAGGCTACTTTCAGTGCTAATACCTTCCTTAGCTGTAGGCGCTTGATCCGACGTGGAGTCGTTTGTGCGCAGTCCGCTGCATCATTGGTCCTTGGAGTTTTAGACTTGCCAGTATCCAGTTAAATACCTTTCTTTTCCGTTCAATCTGAGCCTTTCTTGTGCTGGTAGAAGACTGCGCCTAAATGGGCATTTGCCTTCATGCATTCAGACCCCTGTATATGTTTGTATATTTCTTTAGTCTATATGTAAATAATCGCTTCTCTCTATATTCCTCTATTCAGTACTCGCGCTTCAGGTCTATGTACTTACTTTCGGGATCGTGCGCCACAATGGATTCAAAAAAGGAAACCACGTCTGCGTGATTACAGAGAGTCGCCAAACGCATGTGAAAACGCGCGAGTTGCCGATGACCTCGGTCGGTAGGTAATCCCTGTGAGACCGTTGGTCGCAAATATAAAGTGCATGCAGCAAGCGCTAGACGGTCACTCCTACCCCACATTCTCACACACCTTGCAGCATTGGCCATGTCTACGAAGCAAAGGACATTCACGACGCAAGAAGTTGCTCAGGTGTGTAGCCTCTATGTAAAAGCCGCTGCGCGGAACGCTGAGTACGCATTGCTACACAGCACAACAAGTCGGGAGACTTGGTTAGTATTACTTCCTCGCGCAGTGCACAAGTACCTTGCTCATGGTGTCGGGCTGTTTCAGTGGATCATCATTGACGCTAAGGTGTATGATTTGTCGCGATTTGCAGACATGCATCCGGGAGGGTCAGGAGTCCTCTTTGCATCCGCAATAGGTACGCCACGACAGCCATTTCTGAGGATAGCAGGCATGGTTAATCTCACCTGCTCCGTAGCTGGACAGGATGCAACCCAAGCGTTCTTTGGTCTACACAGGCATGAGGTGTTGCTGCGTCCCCAGTACGCACGCCTCCAAATTGGTACGGTCGATGGCCAGGAAGAGGTCATCAAACCGCTAGCATCCGACGCCCTCTCCGAGGTTCCCTATGCTGAGCCTTCCTTCCTCTCTAAGGGATACTTCAGCCCGTATTACACAGAAAGTCACAGGAAGTTCCATAAGGCCGTCCGGAAATTCATGACGGAGGTGGTCTACCCCGAGGCTGTGAGATGCGAAGACAATGGCAAGCGGATCTCGCAGGACGTCGTTGACAAGATTTGGTACGTACTTGTAAGCGTTTCTAAGTAGTAAGTTAGCTAACCTTCATTTAGTGAAATGAACATCTTCGCAATGCGTCTCGGAAAGGGCAAGCACCTCAAAGGCCGGACGCTTATGGGCGGTGTGATCACTCCAGAGGAGTTCGATCACTTCCATGAGGTAAGTATCTCATATCATTTAGCAAATTAGCATACATTAACTTACGATGCTTAGCTGCTGATCAATCTTGAAATTGGCCGAATGGGCACTCGCGGTTTCGTTGACGGTCTTCTCGCCGGCGGTGTGATTGGCTTGCCCCCAGTCCTGAACTTTGGGACTCCTGAAATCCAAGCGAAGGTTGTACCCGAGGTCCTTTCCGGGAAGAAGTATATTTGTCTGGCGATCACTGGTGAGAACCATGCAACTCGACATGGACTGGACCTCACCAGATCTGACAGAGGCCTTCGCCGGAAGCGATGTAAGCGGTCTCCAGACCACAGCCGTCCGCGAAGGGGACGTCTGGATTATCAACGGCACTAAGAAGTGGATCACGAACGGCACATTCGCTGATTACTTCACAGTCGGCTGCAAAACAGATGTAGGCAGGGCTATATATACTAGCTAGTATCGGCGCACTCACAGCTCCCCAGAAAGGTCTCACTGTCATTCTTGTACCCCGAGACGACAACGTCGAGACGAAGGCCATCAAGACGGCCTATTCTTCCACCGCGGGTACCGCTTATGTCACGTTCACTAACGTCCGGGTTCCTGTATCCCACACATTGGGGTCAGTCAACAAAGGCCTACAGGTCATTCTCAGCAATTTCAACCACGAGCGATGGATGATATGCGCCACAAGTCTGGCTACCCAGAGGAAAATCGTGGAGGAGTGTCTGAAGTGGTCGAACCAGCGGATAGTCTTTGGCAAACCCCTGAACTCTCAACCGGTTATCCGGGCCAAGCTAGCAAACATGATAGCACGTATTGAATCTGCGCAGAATTGGATGGAGTCGATCACGCACCAGATGAACAATGTAAGCTCGTCCTCGTTGTTTCCACATATACCTGTACTTGGATATCTGATATCACTTCTTTTCCATAGATGTCGTACGATGTACAGTCCGATAGGCTTGCCGGTCCAATTGGCCTCCTGAAACAGTGAGTGACTGCCCTCGTGCATCGATGTCTGCCTTTCCAAGGGATGGCTGACCTTGATCTGCAGGTTCGTCACACGCACCGGACGCGAAACAGCTGAGGATGCTACCCAAGTATTCGGTGGCCGCGGCATTACCGCTACAGGGATGGGTAAATTGGTGGAGAACGTCAGCAACTTTTATCCTTATCATCTCTCATCGTGGCTAATGGGTGTCTCACGCTATTCAGTACCACAGAACATCCCCGTACGATGCGATCCTAGGCGGTGCAGAGGACGTGCTAGGCGACTTGGGGGTAAGACAGGCCATGAAGAAGATGCCGAAGAACGCCCGTTTATGAGTGCTAAAGTAGTTCGTCAATCTTCCTAGGAAACGTAGTACGGTACCATCTTTACGCTTTTGGAGTGCATCTTGATCTTTCTATAAAACATGAACTAATGAAAGAATAGCGTACGTCAGTCAACATTGCATGTGTAAACTGTACGCCAAACGATTACTATTTATGTAGTAATACCACAACAAACCCGGTTCGAAGTTTTTGACTTAGTAACTACATACAACGATCGATGCTACAAGGGCCTTACTATATATTACCCGAAGCTTACCCTGGCAGATCAAGCAGATCTCTAGCATACAGCTTGAAAGACGCCCAAAACTCAAGGCCCTCGGTTCGCGGTCGTAGACCTTACCGACTTTCCATTGTTGTTTCATGGAACTAACGAGTAGTGCCAGCGACGCTTCAAATGATGATTCAGGTGACTGTAGTATCCACTTGAGATGGATGAAAAAGGCTATGGAAATGGTTAGCCTTTCAGCCTCGTGTACCCATCGAAGTGAAATTGTCTGTCAGATTAATGTTTACTCCTAGGCAGAAGAGGCCCTCGCCGCAGGCGAAGTTCCGGTGGGCTGTGTGTTCGTCCGTGACAACCGTATCATTGCTGCTGCGCGGAATAGGACCAACGAGCTTAGGAACGTGAGTTTTGCATTTAAAAACGTCTTTCATCACTCTCACCAGACACCACTCGTCCGGTCAGGCCACTCGACATGCGGAACTGGAAGCTATAGACGAGATATTTGCTGATCGGACCTTGACACCGGTCCTGAACGAATACCCGCTCTCTGAGACTACGCTGTACGTGACTGTAGAGCCCTGCATCATGTGCGCTTCGGCTCTCAGGCAGCTAGGATTAAGGGAGGTCTTTTACGGCTGTGGGAACGACCGCTTCGGTGGTTGCGGGAGCGTATTAGGTGTAAACGAAAAGTATGTCCCTTGAAGCGTAATGAGAACTACAAACTCACGTCACATCGGCTAACAAGGTTGCCTCACCCTAAGAACCCTACCTACAAAGCCAGCGGAGGTTATGGCAGGGACGATGCAATCATGGTACTTCGACGGTTTTACATAACCGAGAATGTCAATGGTTGGCTCTTCTATCCCTGTTCTAGTAAAAAATGCTCAAGCGAGAAATAGCTCCGATGCCCAAATCCAAGGCAAACCGGGTGTTGAAGACGAGGATCTTACCTGACTCGAAGAGTGATGATCACAAGTAAATCGGCAGCCAGGTGGAGTGGGGATGATATGCAAAAATCACTCTACTTCTAATGCTCAGGCGCAATTAAACTATAAGTAGAATACTAGCAATGGGGTCCATGACATCCGGAAAGAGACACGCTCATCAACTCGTGGACGACTCGCGGCGAGCTGCTCCTCTGCGAAGTAACCAAGCAATATTTTCGTACACTACAAATGTCACGCAAGTACCTGGGAGCACCCGGACTAGGTTTGTACCCAAACCTCGGTAAAATCCTTGGAGACCCTCATTTTTCAATGTCCGGGAAATGGTAATTGGGATGGTGGGATATAGGTGAATGGTGGCATTATTCTGCATGCACAATGACTTGGAGTTTATCATTGGATGGATAGGGGATTGTACGCACCTGAAGTCTGGACCGTACTACTTGGTATGGATAGGTAACTACAAGGGCCAATAGCTTGCTTGCACCTGACATGACGGTATAGGCTGTATTCGACTGTTAAACCGCCCTAGTGAACAAGATGCTCTGAAAGCAGTCTGGCGGGCTCACGAGTTTATCGTCTTCTGGACCGAACTGTCTCCCCTGCGCTGCGAACTGTTTACGCTTTCTGTCGAACCCCCATACCTTCATCTTCTCATATCCCATGAATTGTATCGCGCCGTTGCTCACGCCAACAAGGGCCAATGAAGTTCCTCGATAGAGACCCTTCATACCTTCTTCGCGATAAATAGAATTGAGTCCATCTACAAAGCACAGATCAGAATCAGCAACGAGGATATCTGGAAAGCTACTAAGGAACATACGCCAGAGACTTCGGTACGCGACAGGATTATCCGGGGTCGTGGTAAACATTCGGACTTTCACCACCCATATGGGGTTCGTCATTACCGCCGTGACAGCACCTGAAGAATGACATTAGTGTCAAAAGGGGAGGCGACGCGTGGATTGGTTGCGAACTTGCTTCGGCGGAGCATAACAGGTATGTTCCTGCGGACATTTGGTAAGCTGAATCTCCACCAGACGCACGCTGTTTGAGCATGTTATAACTAAGGAGCAGAACGTAACACAATCATGAGGCATATCAAGTGGGATAGGATGGGAACTCACAAGAGGAAATACAGCCCCCAACTCGACGCATTACCCGCGATGTTTGGACCCACACCACGATACAAGCCTCTCCAGCCTTGGGACTGATGTATATCTCTTAGAGAGTGCCAGATTTGCCGTCCAATCCCACCCTTGGGAGCTCCAGTTGCTACTTGGAATTTAATCTTGAGGAGGTCTAACGGGTGCATACAGAGCACTGCGACTATACCCGCACCAATGCCTGCACAAGCATGATCCTAAGGGTGGAGTATATGAGGACTGGAAAGAGGGATAGCTAAGCTGAGATTCACTATAGCGGGATTTGGAAAGAAGCTTGGGATGGGCTTTTTGTTCATGGAGGTTCAATGGAGGTTGATTTAAACCTCGTCCCCACCAAGGACGATGACGGAGCTAGATCAATTATTTTGAACGTTATCTTGAATATTCCATACATAGACTTCGGTGATCGCCATCAGCCCAGCGTCCATAAGTTACCTCTCTGACACTTATACACGTCTCAGACCTAACCTCCGACTCGAAGTACTGTACAGCATCTCCCATATTTGGTGGATCCAAAAGACCCTCAAAAAGCTTTGACCTTTCATAAAAGGGTGGCGTATGCATGCCTTGATAGCCCGTACCGTTCCAAGGCTCCTCTCGCTCAAATTTCCACCATCGTGTCTCTTAAGACCACGTCCCCCTATAACGCAAATGTCTGGTTATCGCACTCTATGGACACCCCGACAATACCCCCCCACACGCCGCTCTGATCATTTCAACCTGTACAAGAGCGAATCGCGTGGTGAGGTTCGCATACATGACCCCTACGAGTGGCTAGGACACCCCACACAGGAAACTGAGGATTGGATAAACCAACAAGACGCTTTCACAAGAGACTACCTTGATCAAAACCTAGACCGACAGAAGCTAGAAGACGAAATTAGAGCTAATAGCGATTTCGCCAAAGTGCATATCCTGCCGTACACTTCTCGATTCATATCTGAGCCTTACGACTAGTTCTCGGCGCCGACCCTCAAGGAAGATGGCCGCTGGTATTGGTACTATAATAGTGGCTTACAAGCTCAGTCGGGTACGTCAAGCGGCCGAAAATACTAGAGATCGACCATAATCTCCAGCTATGCTATGCTAGTTATATACCGATCGAAAGACAACACGCTTCCCAACATTTCAGGCGAAGAAGGACCTGGCGGAGAGGTTTTTTTCGATGTACGTGGCCCATAAAGTAGGCGGTCGTTCGCGCGACACAGGCAAAGTACTGAATAACCGCATCGTTTTTTACGTGTGGTCAGCCCAACCTCCTTTCTGACGATGGAACCGCTGCACTTGCGGTCACCGCTTTCTGCCCAACTGGCAAATTTTTTGCATATGGCATCTCTCGCTCTGTAAGTCACCTAGCCGTCTCTATCAGAGGTCGCAGTCAAATAACGTATGTCGCAGGGGAGCGACTTCTACACAATATACGTACGACCTACCTCCGCACCTTTGGCCGAAAGTACGGAGATTAAAGTATCCCATGACAAGCACCGCCTTGATGACGAAGTCAGGTTCGTCAAGTTTTCCTCCGTAGCCTGGTCACACGACTCGAGAGGATTTTTCTACCAAGTAAACTTTCTATCCGTCGATGGTCTTGCTCCGGACGGTGCCTCACTTGTGACTCGTATAGCGCTACCCCGAGCGCGTGTCGCACGGTTTAGCATCGGACGACATTGCCGGAACTGAAACGGACAGTGACAAGAACGCAATGCTCTTCTATCACCGGGTGGGAACATCTCAATGTGCGCGTCATTCATAGGCGTGATAAATATTATAACTGACCAAGAGCAGCAGAAGATATTCTTGTCCACCAGGACGAGAGCAACCCGGAGTGGTTCTTCGGGGCTGAAGTGTCGGATGAAGATGGTCGCTATCTCATCGTTTCCATCTCCCGAGATACATCCAGGGTACATCTCATCTCCATTTCTACTTCCATTTTGAACTCAACCACTCCACAGAAAAACTTACTTTGGATTGCCGACCTGCAAGAGGGTCCCATCGGACGAAACATTACCTGGGATAAGGTCATCGATGAATTTGAAGCTTCGTATAGCTAGTAAGCGACTTTTCCGCCGATGACGAATTGGCTGCTCAAGCTCAAGCAGCATTGCGAATGACGGTCCGAAGTTCTACTTCATAACCAACAACGATGCACCGAATTACAAGTTGGTCGCCATTGACATTTCCGAGCCCGCAGAGACCCGCACATTCTATGACGTCCTTCCTGAAGATAAAGAAGCCAGCCTCGAGGATGTTACCTCCGTCGACAAGGACAAATTTGTGGTTGTCTATAAACGAGATGTCAAAGATGAGATATACATCCACAGCATGGATGGGCAGCGATTGGTCCGCGTGGCGCCCGACTATGTCGGTGCTGCGACTGTCATGGGTCGGCGCTCGCAATCGTGGTTCTTCGCTAGTCTTACTGGGTTCACAAACCCTGGCATAGTGGCACGGTACAATTTTAGGGAGCCTGAAGAGTGCAGGTGGAGCGTATATCGGACAACATTTCTCAGGGGTTTGAAGGCCAAGGACTTCGACTCCCGACAGGTTTTTAGGTATCCTATCGCCCCTTCTTGGTCTGACTGTTTCTCGCACTAGGTCTGGTATACCAGCGATGATGGAACTAGAGTACCAATGTTCATCATTTGGCATAAGGACACGAAGTTCGACGGCACTGCTCCCGCGATACAGTATGGTGAGTCTGCGAAGACCAGGACTGTGGTGCATTCAACATATGTTTCGCAGGCTACGGCGGTTTTGGCATATCTATAGAACCTTTCTTCAGTGCTTCGATACTCACCGTTTTGCAGCGGTATGGTGCTATTCTAGCAGTACCAAATATCCGAGGCGGAGGTGAATTCGGTGATAACTGGCATCTCTCGGCTACTAGAGAGAACAAAGTGAGCATTGTATGACCCTTTGCGTGCTAAAATTAAGAACGAAGCGGCGTGTAGGCAAAGTCCTTCGAAGACTTCATCGCTGCTTCGTACGTTCAGATTTTATCAGCTTCATGAGAGCTCAGTTGACAAATCCATCAGCCAATATCTAGTTGACCATAAATATGCCGCCAAGGGCAAAATCACAATCAATGGCGGCTCCAATGGCGGTAGATGTCTTTTGGCTCCTGGACGGATCTACAACCTGACTATGGATATTAGGGTTCCTTGTTGCAGCATGTGTGAATCGCGCGCCCGAGGGCTTGCTAGGAGCCGCAGTAGCTGAAGTTGGTGTCCTTGATCTGTTGAAGGTACGTGATGTTCGTACAGTATTTTCCGATACTATAATAACGTGACCATGTTCAGTTCGCAGACTTTACGATCGGTATGTATACTGTACGATATCCTTATGTTATCTTTCACTCACAATAATTCGAGGACGAGCGTGGACTTCGGACTACGGTGATCCACATGACCCCCACGACTTCGATTTCATCTATCCTGTCTCCCCATTGCATAATATTCCTAGCGATCGAGTACTACCGCCAACCATTCTCTTGACTGCCGACCGTGAGTAAACCTAACAAGCATTGAACGTATGCCAAATTTTCTATTCAGATGATGATCGTGTTGTCCCGCTGCACTCGTTCAAACATGCAGCCACTTTGCAGTACACATTGCCACATAATCCCCATCCCTTGTTGATCCGTATCGACAAGAAAGCAGGACATGGTGCGGGAAAATCTACGGATCAAAGGCATGTAACCAATGCCTTGCATTGAAACGGCATTCTGACATCGCTGGGCCTGATAGGATTAGAGAAGCGGCCGACAAGTGGGGTTTTGTTGTGCAGTCGCTAGGGCTTGATGTCAAGCATGACTCTGGGCCTGGAGGTAGGACACCTTAACCCTGGAGATATGTATGCTGCCTGCACAAAATTTGTGTACCGAAGGCATCATACACTGTAGTTCTGTCCTTCCTCGCCAGATGGTGATCTACTGTACTCGCATGAGCAACTGTTCACGTAACGCGTAACGCCCCCTCTGAACAGGGCTCGGGCGAACAGGTGTCACGAGTCACGGAG
>KN840534.1:6629-19296 GCA_000832265.1 Phlebiopsis gigantea 11061_1 CR5-6
TCAATTCTATGTTTCTTGCCCCAAAGTCAGGGTCTATTCAAGGTCTACTTGTGTCAGACCCGCTGTTCAAAGAGTTTGATACAATCTATGCTTAAATCTATGTTACAGGAGCATTGAAGAGAGGAAAGATAGATACGTGACAGTAGGTTTTTATCTATGTTGTAGTCCCGATACGAAGGCAACGTCAAGTCCGGCAGTCTACATCCCCGTATGAGGAATCTATGTCTCTAGAGAATATAAGATCATAAAAAAAATCCCCGAAACTACGGCAGACATTCGGCTAGCCTACGACGGCGGCGCACCGTATATCCGATCAAGCAGATCCTTGAACTTCTCCTCGACAGCCTTTCGGCGGACGTTGCCCTTGCTCGCCGTGCGGGGTAGCTCTTCGTTGGATACCACCACAATGAACTTTGCCGCACTGATACGCTCGTGGAGGTACCGCCGCGCATGGAACCCGCGCGTCCTGCGCACGATGTCCCGCTTCAGCTTCTCGTCTGCGCCAGGGACCTTGGGGACGACGAACAGCGCAGGCGAGGGGCGCCCGTTGCCGACAACGATGCACTCCGCGACGAGGTCGCCGCACGTAGCGCGCACATTGTCCTCGATAGCCTTCGTGTCGCATCGCAGCGCGTTCGCGGACTTGATCCAGTCGTCGTCGCGCCCGCGGAAGACGAAGCCCGCCGGCGGCACCGCGAGGAAGAGGTCGCCCGTGTGGAAGTGCCCGTCGGCATGCCGCAGCGACGGGTCGGGGCAGTCCTCGGAGTCGGAGCGGATGACGAGCTCAAGGAGCGTCGTGTTTGCGTTCGCATGGGCCACTGTGCTCGGCGGCTGGGGAGAGGACGAGGGGCCGGAAGCGGGTGGGGAGAATTGGTAGGATGTTCCATCGATGGGCCGCAGGAGACCCGACTGAGGACCGTCGCCTCCTGTGGAGAGCAGCATCGCCCCGACCTCCGTGCTTCCGAATAGATTCCGGACGACGATGCCGTTCTTCCGCGCCCATTCTTCTTCCTCACGGCCAAGAGGCAGCCCACTGAACAGGACCTCATCGAGGCCCTTCAGAAGATCAAGAAGCATGGAATTGGTCCGTGAGTTGCGCAAATGGGTGGCAAGGAATGTGGGGAACTGATTGAGTCGATTCAGGGATTGCTTCGTGATCATAGCTATCAGCTCGTCCGAGGAGAAGGCTATCACCGAAGGCTGAATGGTGCAGGAGCCGTGTTGAAGCGAGCCGATCAGCAAGAATGTTTGGGCGATATGACATATGGAGCCCCTAGGAAAAGTAAATTAGATCGACACCAGTACGCGTCGACAGATGAGACTTACTGCCATACAGTGACGTCTTGTCTTGTGGGCTTACTGGGAACTGCTATCTTTCTGGACTTTGTGACCATGCTATTCACCCATCGGAGGCTGCAGGGCACGAGCTTGGGGCTTCCTGAAGTCGAGCCCGAAGTGTGGAAGATCATGACGCAGCTGTCTGGGCCAAGCCTAACGTCCCCTAATGGCTGCAACGTCTCGCCTTCTACATCTTCCCTTTTGACTTCGAGGGCGGCATGACGAGGAACAGGACTGTCGGAGACGATCGCTTCGAAAGATTCGTCGAAAATGAGGTACACTGCCCTGGCTCGGTGCAGTAGTTCGTAGACGACGTCGGGGTTGGGTAGCCTGAGTGAGAAGAGCTGCGGAACATAGTTGGCTCTGGACACGCCGTAGATATGGAGGACGTCGCGGTAGGTCATCCCGCTAAGCCTGTCGGAAAGAGGTCTGTCAGACGTGCGTCATGGAACCACGCGAACTGGACGTACCAAAGACCGACGACGGAACGTCCTGGCAGCCCGCATGCTGCAAGCTGTCTTGACCAAAATTTTGCGTATATTTCGACGTCGCTTTTGAACTGTGCGTACGTTACAGGCCGCCATTCCTGAGCTTCCGGGCTTTGTGCGGTTGGAATCGACAGTTGAAAGACGGCGCGCTCGGAATACTCGACGGAGCTGTCCACGAGGACGTCTAGGTGGGTGCGCAGGGACATCAGAAATTCAGGTACAGTAGTGTGGTAGAGAAAGGATGTGCTGACCGAACAGACGTGTTAGCTAGCCTTTATAACGGCAGAGGGACAGCGTTGCTATGTCCTTTGACTGATAGTCAACAGCGCCGCTCCAGGACAGTAAGGCTCGGCAGTTTGCACCGTACCTGTCCTGCGCCGACAGCAGCACGTTCGGAATTGTTGCCCATCTGACGCTACCGTAAGTCGAATGCGCGGGTCAGCGAGCCCGCACAGGACACTGCAACCGTCGAGCCTCGCACCTGGGTGTTCGGACCAGAACTTTACAGTTTTCCAGGCGGATGTTAGTGCGGGCACACGGCGTATCGATTTGAGAAGATTCGTGTGCGCATCCCAACTATCATCATTGCTGGGCGTTGATTACCACGACCGTCAACGCTCGTGTCTTTAATCATGATGTCGTAAGTCTATGCGATTTCTCACAGTTCGGTGCATTAACGTTGAACAGTTCTCACCAAATGTTTGCACGCCGTCGTCACCCGAAACTGATTCGGTGCAGATTTCGTTAGAGTTGTGCCATTCTTGGAGGTATGAAACAGGCTGAGCGTCGGGAATTCCCGGCTGTGATGGCTACAGTGCCACAAAGCCAGGCGCTTCGCACCTCTACATTTCCACGTCACTAGTACTTGTCCTCAAAATTCTCAACGTCAATGGTGAGTACCATATAGACCCCAAATTGTACATACCTAATTTTATGAGGTATTTGGAATACTAATAACACCCATTCTACAGAAGACGGGGCGCGACGTCGCGCTGATGAGGATGCAGGTCGCCCCCCAACATTAATTTACATGACTGTCGGTTCGTCGATGATATTGGCGGGCGAATACGGTGTCTACCAAATGACTCGAAGGTATGTTTTATCAGAGTCGCGGCTTGACGCGTAAGCTTGACGGCTCACTCTGCGGTCGGGCCTGACCCGGCTCGGCCGGCCGGCCTGGCGGCGTCACGCCGAGCTTGTTTACACACTGCACCGCAGACAAGCTCAGCTGAATCTTGTCACATGGCAGACTAGGGCCAGCTTTCACACCTAACCAGCTGCTCTTGCCGAGCGTAAGCCCGCGGAGGCTCTGTCAAACAATAAGGGGCGCTGCGGGGTGGACAATCTTCACTGAGCCGTCGATCGCTAGGCATGGGACAGATGACCGGTGACCGGCCGCCTCAGACGGCTGGGCTGTGCACTCTACCCTCTACAATGGTGCCTGATCCACTTTGTGAACAGTCCGAGGCCCCATCGCGCCTTACGTGGTGTTGGCTTTGTTGAATGTGATGAGTAGCCGGTTCTGGGCCAGCCATTCCCACACAGGAGTCTGATCGAGTGACCGGGACACGACATCTCGTTGGTGCTGGCTTTCAATGCCCTTGCATGTGATGACGCCAGCTGACGATACCACCTGCGCAACTTCAGGAGTTCTTCGACAGGAGAGGCCAAGTAACTAGGCGAGATGCCCTTATATATTCCGGCTTACTGAGGAGGACCTCCCAGGTTCTCGTTGTACACACGACCGGGAATTTCTTCATTACCGCACCGGTCTCCCCTTGTAAGCCTACCAACATGCCCTCCAAGATGCGCGCAGTGGTGTACGAAGAGCCATTCAAGGTTGCCGTGCGCGAGGTCGAGAGACCCAAGATTCAGCACCCCTGTGACGTGATCGTAAAAGGTACGCCAATCGTTTTCTATCTTCATCCCAGGCACTGACACTGCCCGTCAGTCACCACCAGTTGCATCTGCGGAAGGTTCGTACCTGGCTACTGTACCATTGTTGCAGCACCGCTTGATGCGACTCTCCTCGATCGTCGGCAGTGATCTTCATATGTACGAAGGGCGCACCGGTGCCGAGCCGGGCATCGTCTTCGGTCACGAGAACATGGGAATCGTCGATGAGGTCGCACCTGGTGTGACCGTAAGTGCGCGCTTCCAAAACAGACGTCGCAAGTTACTCACGTTCGCACACGCTATCCTTAGCTCCTGAAGAAGGGCGACCGCGTGGTCATGCCCTTCAATGTCGCCTGCGGGCATTGCCAGAACTGCGAGGAGGGCAAGTCTGCCTTCTGTACCGAGGTCAACCCCGGCTTCGTATGTATCAAACACCTTCATCTGTGACTGATGCTGACCCGTCTGTTGTGATAGGCTGGAGGGTACGTTCTATCTGCTGCCCCTGGATCGTCCCACCCGGTCCTGACCATAGCTTAGTGCATATGGTTATGTCGCCATGGGCCCGTACTCCGGTGGACAGGCTGAATATGTCCGTGTTCCCTTCGCCGACTTCAATGCTCTCCAGCTCCCACCCGGCAAGGACCATGAGGAGGACTTTGCTCTTCTCGCCGATATCTTCCCTACCGTGAGATGTTCTCATGCGTATGTGTACGTCTGTACTTACGCAGCTATTAGGGCTGGCACGGCGTCGAGCTGTCAGGCTTCAAGCCTGGCGAGTCCATTGCCGTCTTTGGCGCAGGGCCCGTCGGTCTCATGGCTGCCTACTCTGCCGTTCTGCGCGGGGCATCCGAGGTGTACGTTGTCGACCGCGTGCCGGAGCGTTTGCAGAAGGCCAAGGAAATTGGCTGCATCCCCATCGATTTTAGCAAGGGCGATCCTGCAGAACAGATCAAGAAGCGCCGTGGCGGGTAGGTCCCATTCTCTATTTACCAGGCACGTCTGTCTCACGGAGTCTCCGCAGGAAAGAGGTCGACCGCGGCGTCGACGCCGTCGGGTACCAGGCCGTTTCCGCGGACGGCAACACCGAGAAGCCTAACATCATCCTCGAGGGTCTCATTGCTGTCGTTCGTCCGACGGGCGGCCTTGGTATCCCGGGCCTCTATGTCCCCAAGGACCCTGGCGCGCCCGACTCCAATTCTGCTAAGGGTTACATCACGTTCCCGTTCGGCAAGCTCTTCGAGAAGGGCCTCACCATCGGTACGGGCCAGTGCAACGTCAAGGTCCGTCTACAGCAGGGGGTGCGAGATGAGTCGCTGACGTTCTCGGCAGAAATATAACCGCTTCCTCCGTGACTTGATCATCGCTGGCCGCGCTAAGCCGTCCTTTGTTGTATCCCACAACGTCTATCTGGACGAGGCCGCTGATGCTTACGTCAAGTTCGACAAGCGCATTGACGGTTACACGAAGGTGCTTTTGCACCCTTGAGCTGCTGTAGCACCTTACACGACTCAGAGGCGCCGTGTCCACTGGCCATGGCATGACAAACTGTATATGATTACGCGGCTGAGGGGCGCTTGGATTCGTATGGTAGTAAATTAGGAAATTGTATACTGTACTTTGTATTAATTAGTAGTGAACTGCCAAATATTTGAACGAGCTAAGTTCATATGCGGGAGCAGAGTTCAATCGCCCAAAACGCCACCACGACAGGCGCTAAGTACAAACTTTGTCTCGTACGCTTTCGAGAGCACCATCTGACATTCCCGTGCACTCCCGACACCTCCACCCAGCCACCCATGAGGAGACAGATTGTTCGATATAGAGTCACTTTCAATGCTTCAAAAGCTGGTATGTGACGTGTTTCGTATCGCTTGCCGTGCCACGTATGCCGATTATATTGACTCCAACGTAACAGACTGCCACTTTGTACCGTACCAGCCAATTCTCTCATCGCACGGACGACAACTCGTCGACTTGCCTGCCATACAGACGTCGCTCGCTCTGCGATGCTATCTTGAACATCAGATGACCCTCGCCGACGGACTCCACATGATTTTGCCGAAAGACAAAGGCGTTTCCTAAGATGCCCTTCGCCCTTGTTTTCGTGACGTCGTATCGGACACAAATTTCTATTTGCACCAAATCTACATGAATACTCTTGTCATGGTTGAGATACCACACGACGTCGCTCGGGATAACAAAGATGAGTCCATTCGTTCGTCATACATACCACTAGTGATACAAGTACAGAAAAACCGTGCCCGAACTGTGGACCACGCCACATGGAAAGATACAAATACACAAGCTCATTCGCGAAAATGACCACCAGCTTTCATACCAGCCTCATCGTCTTCCCCATCCTTGGCCCACAACACTACCTCGCTTCCCCTCCTCACAGCCGTCGCCGCTTGCTTGGGAGAAGGTCTGCGTCTGTGTCCCGCTTCCTCCTTGTCCTGGCGCCGGGACTAGGCTCCTCGTCGGTCCTATTTGCCGATGGTTCGGCGTCGCCATGCTGCGCGTGCTCTGGGGCATGACGAGCTGGTGTAGGAGGGACCGCCTCCGTGGTATCTGTTGTTTGTTGTGTCAAACCAGACCCAACGACAGGGGATATCCCTGAGTCGGGTTCTCCTGGCTGACCGTCGCTTCCGGCCGTTGTTTGCCTTTGCAAGACCTTCAGTCGCTGGACGACAGCGTCGAGCAAGTCACCCTGATTACGGCGCTGTTGCCAGGCGATGTAGAAGCTATCGAATAGGTGAGCTATGGATTGCATACACAGTAGCCATGAACACTCACCGAGCAATTTTGTTCAGTGGTGAAGTCATTGGAGTACCCGCTCCCGCCGGGGGTTTGGGTATATCCGATTGAGTGTCCGCCTCACCGTCCGACTCATCCAAGTCACCGTTCGAATCATCATCCGAGTCGGATCCAGACTCGTCCTGGTAGTTCAAGTCATCGCCCACATCGTCGTCAGCGGCGTACCCATCTGAGTCGACTGACCTGTGGTGTATTCGACGNCGTCGCCATGCTGCGCGTTCTCTGGGGCATGGCGAGCTGGTGTGGGAGGGACCGCCTCTATGGCATTTTTTGTTTGTTGTGTCAAGCCAGACCCAACGACAGGGGATGTCCCTGAGTCGGGTTCTCCTAGCTGACCTTCGCTTCCGGCCGTTGTTTGCCTTTTCAAGACCTTCAGTCGCTAGACGACAGCATTGAGGAAGACACCTGGTTACGGCGATGTTCCCATGCGATGTAGAAGCTATGGAACGGGTGAGCTGGGGCTCGCGCACACAGCAGTCATGAACGCTCACCTAGCTATTTTGCTCAGTGGTCCTGTCATCGGAGTGCCTGCTCCCGCTGGGTGCTTGGGTGCATCCGACTCACCCTCCGACTCATTATTCGCGTCGGATTCGGAATTGTCCTCGTAGCTCAAGTCATCGTCCACGTCGTCTGCGGCGGCGGCGTACCCATCTGAGTCCACTGACCTGTCGTGTATTCGACGGAGATGAGTGTTTCAACTGCATATAGTCAGCACTGGCACTTACCCAACCAGTGTCATCCTCCTCTTCCTCGTCGCTGTCGATTTCGTCGCCCAGGTAATATTCAAGGTCGGCCCAGATATCGCCGGGAATGCGCTCCAGAACCCTACGAATTCGGTATGGTGCGGGTTCGCGAGTGACGGTACATGGGAGAAATGCTAGAATAGGTGCTCTGTGGGCACGAGTGTGGCGTAAGTGGCCTGCGCGCCATGCAGCTGAACTACAAACTTACGCCTCATGTACAGGGCCGTCTTCCTCGCTCTCGGTGCCGCTGGTGTCTTCCTCAGTCTCTAAACTGTTGGTGTCTTCTTCGATGATAGTCTTGTCATCATCGTCTTCCTCGTCAATGCTATTGCCACCATCGTTTTCCTCTTCGCCGTCTTCATTGTTGTCGTCCTCGCCACTCTCGCCTGCGCCACTGTTGCCATCGTCATCCTGCTCGTCCTCGGTGTCTTGATGAGGGTCCTCGCCACTGTCTTCGCCGTTGTTAGATCCGACGACCGTCGTGGTGTCGGACGCGTCCGAAGAGCCGTCGTCGACGCTGTGGCCGGGACATTATGAGTTATTTGAATCCAACCATCAGATGAACCTTACCCCTCGGTGGCCACTTCGATTCGAGCATTTTCGTTCTTGCCGCCAGCAGGGGCCTCGTCCTCGCTTGCCACTGGTTTCACTGGGACACGGACGCCTCGATATGTGCATTTGCGCCACGGCCACACGAGGGGCTTTCGCAAGTGATTGACCACCACGCGAGGCTGGCTAAGTGTAACCGGAGCGATATCTTGCATGTTCGCCATCACGTTGTCAGTGTGTAGGCGGAGTGGCGGGGTGGTGAGGGAACAATAGCCGGGTAGTGGCGACGATGGGGTTCGTGTTAAACGAGGATATGTATCGAACCTTCCACATAGGGCGGCTCGTACCCTTTTGATGTCCAGCTCTCACTCCGACTCCGCGATGGCATTGTTTTTGGTGCTCCTTGTATTCCATTGTCCGCATATTCCGTGTGGTGCTCATAAGTTGTTCAGGTTTACATTGTTTTCTGCGTCGATACACGAAGTACGAGCCCATCATGATTGATTCTGATTATATCGCTGCGTAGCATGTCGTCGCTCTGTCAAAAATTCTCACGAGAAACGCAGGCATGGCCACACTTGTCAACAAGATTTCTTATCGAACTTTTTTTATTGGTAGCAAAGTTATACACTCTTTATACCTCTCGTCAAACATCAGAACCTGCGACAATTATTTGTGTTGCCCAACTGATACATCCACTCAGACTCAACTCCCACAAGTTGCCCAACAATGTTGTACAAAATCATGGTGCATAAGGACAGTGACTCGGAATAGTCTACAGCAAAAACTTCGTATTTAAAAGTTTATAGTAGCTTCGAGTGAGGAATTCACGTCCGTGCAACACGCCACGAGATACAAATGGGACATGAGGGAGACGACAGCCAACGGTGTCTCCAGAATCTTCCAGCAGATGGGAATAGGGAGTGTGACTCCATGAGGGGCCCATATCGGGCCTATAATCACAGCGCACAGTGACACAAGGATGTAAGGAGGCGTGACATATAGATGTCTTCTCAATGTAAAGATCGGTAAATGGTGAGTTGCTCTGATCCTTCGAGGCCATGAGCCACTGCCCAAAGTGGTACATATCCGACGTGGGCGACGGATCGACCCCTCGATATCTGAGATGGTCTTCACGTATGTGCACAACTTTGAGCTGGGAAAAAAGATCCGCGACTTCGTTGTTCAATGCCATAGTATCCGTAGGCCCGGTAGGATTTGAGATGAGTAAACCCCCTCCCTGCGGGCAGTGCTGGATCTCATACTGTAAGGTCAATGTCTCAAGACGAGGCATGGATGAGGCCAGACGCCTTAGAGACATCCGATTTGAGCTTCCTAGATAGAAATTATCAGACAAATAAGCGGCGCGGATGCTTGAGATCGGGTCGCATTCCATAATAGTGGAGATCCAGTCAGAGCCTTCTGGAACTTCGAAAAGAATTCGAAGTTGACAGCGTGAAGAAGGTGGTTTATCGCCATGTGGCAGCCACTGCGATGCCTCTGCGCACTGTGGGCTGTTCCATAGCATGAGTTCTATCTCATAGCCCCAGCACTTGATGGAAATGGTTTGCAACTCTGGCGGAATGCCCAGGACACCGCTGCCGTTCAATTTCGAGGCAAGAGTCGCAACGTTGGACGAAAAGAATTCTTCGGGCACTGTAAGCGAGATGGATGCAGTGGCTGGATAGATTATGTGCTGGAGGAGACTTGAGCGTGCTGTGGATCCAATGCCCTCGTATGTGATGACTAGTTCTTGCAGGCGGGGAAGTGTGATAGCTGTGACGCTATTATTCTCTATCACAGATATCGACAGTCTACATATCGATAGAGATATGAGATTGGACATGTCTTTCATAGCGGCGAGAAGGGAGGGCAGTGAAATGGAAGATGGTTCGTATAGTTCAAGATGGAGCAGGCCAGAATGAAGCATGTGCCGAATTGAAGGGATCCTAACCCACGAGCAACTGAGATGCTCGAGGTTGGGGAAAGTGATATTTGGGAGGATCGGTGAGCTGCTTGCGTTATGGCGGCTGCCACCGCCGTAATTGACCCAAGCTTTCCAAGTAAGCGATCGAATTGCGGACATCCTAGGTTGCAGTGTTGGGAAAGGGAGGGGCGGATACGACTGAATGTTTATCCACTGCTCCAAGTCTGCAGTCGATATACGCGCGAAGTTGGTCATGACGAGGGTGAGAATTTGAAATGACTCGGGATCGCGTGTCCTGCGCCCGCCGCTTGGTCTTTCACGTACATGGATTGGGAGGTTTAGGGAGAGACCCATCATCTCTTGGACGCATTCTAGTCGCGTTAAGCAGATGAACGTAGAAAGTTCCGGGGTTCGAAGCGCAACATCGCGCCAGGCACGACAAACATGTCGAATGGTGAGCCAGGAGTACGGGGACATGCCTCCTAGGGCGCACTTCGACTGCTCGTAGATGAAGCGAATGTACCAGTACATCACTATGATCAGTAGCTCAGGCGGAAGCCACTGGATTGGGAATCTGGACGGCTCTTCGTCTGCAAAGAATCATCAGTACTACCATACGGAAGAGCTGAGAGCACACAGCTTCCTCACCATCTGAAGAATGAGCTCTAAGCCTCCCAAAAATCTTTCTGTAATATGCATCTATTTCTTCAGTACGGTTTCCACCTGATCCAGCCCTTGAGTCAGCCTTCTCTCTGACGAAACAGCTGCGTATGCGCGAACCGATGTGGCGTGAAGGCATCCGTTGAGGCATTGGTAGGAGTAAGAGAGTTGAAGATCAAGCAAAGATAGAGGGTTTTTGTAGACAAGCAATCAGTCAAGTCAGTGATGTTGAAGAGCAACAACTTGAACTGCCTCGGCCTAGCTCGCGGCGCTAAAGGGTTCCCCGGGTCCTGTTTCATGAGTTCCAAGTCAAGACCCCGATCACTCCGAGATTGTATGCCTCTGCTACTCACAAGCTACTTATGTCGTCGACAAGGTGGCATTTCAGACACACGTGGCCTCCTTAAGAACTCGCACCCGAACGTTTAGAGATAGTGCCTGCAAAAGTGAGCTGTAAATGAGAGAAGGAAACCATGAGATAAGTACATGTTATGCAATAGCTTAAGACAAAAAGTACAGAGAGCGAAGG
Organism: Phlebiopsis gigantea 11061_1 CR5-6; assembly: GCA_000832265.1. NCBI lineage: Eukaryota > Fungi > Basidiomycota > Agaricomycetes > Polyporales > Phanerochaetaceae > Phlebiopsis > Phlebiopsis gigantea. The sequence goes on from KN840534.1 coordinate 17,574, forward strand.
CAAGATTTTAGGCACGTTTAGGGGTAAATTTAACAGACTGAGCACACATCCACTGCTAGAGCCAAGCTAGAAGCACGGGAGACAGGTATAGAGGACAGCATTCTGTATCGGTAGTGGTGTCGATAGCGTACCAGAAACCTCGGGCTGCGGGAAGAATTCGCCGGCTCTTCGTCGTCGAGCGGCAAGCCCTACGGCCCACGCAGCTCCGCGGTGGGCGGGTTTAAGGCGCTGTCGAGACCTTGTACTCGAGCTGCAGCTCCTCCAGCAGAGGTAAGAGCTCTGCGCGTAAGCAACCCGCTATCCGCGACCTGCTCCACAAGCGTTGTCTCCAGCGTGGGCCGCCCGAGCAGCGTCACGACCGCGCTCTCGTTCATGACAGACAAGACAGCGAGCTGGAACTACGCGTCCTCTGCGGCATAATACTTTTTGGTCGATCTCCGCGAGGGTTTGCAGGTGCTCCACATCGTGAGGTGTAGCTTGGTGTCGAGGAGGGGGATGGACTATGGCTCGAGCGGGACACCTATCACACCTCTACCCGCATAGCTTCGCGATGATCACTGAACGGATAAAGGCAAAAATTGGCAGCTGGGAGCAGCGTACTCCCACGGACGCGATCGCGAGGTAGATGATACAGTAGAGAATGTAGACCCAAGTGGTGGACCGGTAGCCATTGATGCACAAGTAGTGCAACCGAGAAGAACGACGGCATGTTGGAGGGCGTCGATATCCCGGGCTGCCCCGGGTCTGCGGAAAACGAAACACGACTTCACTGGGCTTTCATTCGTGATATCAAAAAGAATCATACCTCAATAGTATTACGCGGACAACATGCCCTTCAGTGTTTCGCTCCTGCGGAAAGAAAGCCTTCCGCCCTGTTTCTGGTAGCGAATATCACCAACGCGCACCTTCCCTGTTCGTGTTGCTGATCCTCCGTTATTCCAGAAAGCCGATGTTGCATTCATGCGACGCAGATGCTGCGTGTGTAACGAGAAACTATCAGCGTGTTGAAGCGTAGCCGTCTGAAACACGACGGTGAATTATTGGCGGCTTCTTTACTTTGCAGCATAACTCCTGCACGTCACTTACATGTGACATTTACCAAGTGGAAGGCTATATTAGCTGCATGCGAGCCGAGCGTAGCTATAGATAATGTCACGTAGTGTCAACATGAACGGAGGAGTGAAGCAGTGGGCGCTCATTGTTCAGCCTGGAGTCGCTCGAAACTTGTCTTTCACGCCCGATCATGACCCTATCAATATGTACTTCACTTTTTTATGCAGGTCACCACCGGAAGCACCCAATAGTAGTGATATATCTAATCCGTTTGAAGCCAGGTATGCCCAAGCAATTACTGTCGTTGGGTTTCACAAATACTGTAACTTTTACCAAGATATGCATGCGACATCTTCCGTTCTCGCTTTCCCTGGAAGAATTTCTTCCTTCTATCACACTTCCTGTAGATATCCGCGTCCTCTTGCTGCCACTTGCCCGTCGTCTGTCTACGGAAAATAGTCACCCGAGCTGAATTTGATGTATGAGCTCATCTCGAGATACAATTGACGGGGTTCTGCGGACTCTCTAGTAAAGATGCGAATTGTGTGATCTAGGCAGATAATTAATAGGTAAGTCGTTGGCGAAACCGGCGACGCCGTTATAAGACCTGTATATAAGGTTTGATGGGATAGGACGCCACCACGACGGGCGCCACAAGTTGCAATATTTC
>KN840534.1:20789-31559 GCA_000832265.1 Phlebiopsis gigantea 11061_1 CR5-6
GCGTTACCAGCAAACAGATCGCAGATAGAATGCAGTGCCGGGCCGACAAAAGTGGTTTGACTCAGGTCGGGATATCCGAACAGCAGGAACGCCACCAGTAGGAATGTGAAGGCGTCGGGTGTGGCATAGATAGAGTAGGTCGAGCTGTGAGGGCAACAATGGTGTGGCGTAAGTATCTTGTGGCCCCTCAACGTCGGCGAGTCGACTTACGCATTGTTTGCAGACCGGTTGTGACTGTGGCCGGACAATTGGTGAGCAAATTGTGGCCACAATGATCATGCATGGGCCTTACCGTCGGCTTCGTCTAGACCGAGTGGACGCTGGGGCAGGTGGCGGGTGGTCAGGCGTTGTGGCCATGTTCATCGCGTGGTGCAACGGCTGAATGAGTGGCAAGAACGGGGGAGGAGGCCAGGATGTGGTTTGATTTAAACGCGGGTGAGGACAGATGTTGAGTTTTTCGGTATATAACGGGCGTTGATGGCAGGTCACGCCCCCTTGTTGCGGTACACCATTGTGCGACGAATATGGCGCTGCTTGTAAAAGTTTCTCCCGTTGTGAGTGGCGGCGCAGGCGTGCGCCATCAGTCCCGCCGGTGGCCACTCGGTCATCTCTACGCGGCTAGTGGAAACTGCGTCCATAATCTACTCGACCCATGGACCGGATGCAATAATCGACACATAGATTTCTTGTTTACATGCTAGATATTTTGCAAACTTTCCCTGGAGCTCGTGTGGCGACCACCTGAACGGCTCGTTCTTTAATTCAAAAAAAAAAAGCGCAATGCGATTGATTACACATTTTCTTCGTTCACCGAGAGCTCAGCAGCGTCTGCCGCGAGAATGCGAATGGTTCACCAAGAATACTAGCGGAACCACAGACGGGTGTCATTTCGGATTCCTCCTCCCCCCGTCAGCCGCCGCTTGCGCTTGCATCCGGGACAATGCGCTTTCGTACTCGCACACCTATCGGCGATATTTGCTCAATCCAACGCCACTCGAGTCGTGCGGTCAATGGGTTCGTCGATTTGGAGCGCAGGTCGTCATTAATTGGTATTGTCTCCTGGGTGGCACCAACCAATGCCACGTGAGGGCCCGCAGAGTACACTGCAGGATAACGGACCCCGGATACCACAGACCGTTGTCGCAGTACCTCTTCCATACTCGAAGATTGTACATTTAGTAACATACCTCAGCAACATGTTTTATCCAGCACGAGAACAGTCCCGAGTTGCTGTGAAACAGTCCACCCAAGATTTGACGAAATGAAAATGATACAATATTTAGTTCCAAACTAGCTACGTATACAGAGAGCAATGAAAACAATGATACATATTAATCAAGTACGTCCCGGGGCCCCGCGGTATCCGAGCACACGCCTAAGGCGTGTGGCCGAGGTTGATGTGGACGGCCTTGACGGCGGTATAGCTGGGGGAGCACAGGGTTAGCGACGGCGCGAGCAGCAAGTGGGGGAAAGGCAACGTACTGCTCGAGCGCGTACTGGCCGAGCTCGCGACCGATGCCCGACTGCTTGTAGCCGCCAAATGGCACCTGTGGGTGCAGCTGGTTCGCGCAGTTGATCCATGTCGTGCCCGCGCGCAGTGCCTGGGAGCACTTGAGCGCGCGGTCGATGTTCTTCGTGAACATCGCCGCGGCGAGGCCGTAGACGGTGTCGTTCGCCTGGCGCACGACGTCTTCGTCGTCGTCAAACTTGATGACGACGCCGACGGGCCCGAAGATCTCCTCCTGCACGATGCGCATGGTGTTCTTCGTCTCCGTGAAGATCGTCGGCTTGATGAAGTAGCCCTCCGTGCCCCAGCGCTCGCCGCCGGCGACGACCTTGGCGCCCTGCTGCTTGCCCGAGTCGATGAACTCCATGATGCGCTGCGGGGCGCGTTAGCGGGGGTGAGGACGGACGAGCGGGAGTGGACGTACGTCGTATTGCTGCTGTGAGACCTGCGGGCCCTGGTAGGTGTCGTTGCCGAAGGGGTCGCCGACCTTGATCTCCTTTGTCCGTTCGGTGAACAGCGCGAGGAACTTGTCGTAGATCTTGGCGTGGACGAAGATACGCGAGCCCGCGCAACACGCCTGGCCGTGGTTCCAGCTGTGGACCGATGTCAGCACTCCCGCAGCACAAAGGCAGCGGGACGAAGACGTACAAGATGCCGTGGATGGTCCAGTCGATGGCCTGCTCGATGTCACAGTCGTCGAAGATGATGTTCGGGCTCTTGCCGCCGAGCTCGAGGCTGGTCTCCTTGAGGTTGGTCTTCGCGGCGGCCTCGAGGACCTTGCGGCCGACGATGGTGCTGCCGGTGAAGGCGACCTTCTCGATGTGCATGTGGTGGCTGATGGCGTTTCCGACGGTGGAGCCGTAGCCGTTGATGATGTTGACGACGCCGGGGGGGAAGCCGGCCTCCTGCGTGAGCTTTGCGGCGAGGAGCGCGGTCAGCGGCGTGAACTCCGAGGGCTTGAGAATGATGGTGTTTCCGGCGGCGAGCGCGGGGCCGAGCTTCCACGACAGCATCATCACTGGACACGGATGTCAGAAAATCGCACCGAGTACTGTGAGAGGCAACGCACATGGGAAGTTCCAGGGAATGATCTGGCCGACGACGCCCAGGGGCTCGTGGGTGGTGTAGACGATCTTGTCCTTGGACGTCTCGATGGTGTTTCCCTGGATCTTGTCCGCCCAGCCGGCGTAGTAGCGGAAGGTGCCGATGGACATGGTGACGTCGGCCTTCTTCGCCCAGCTGAAGGTCTTGCCGTTGTCGAGGGCCTCGACGGCGGCGAACTCGTCCTGATGCTTTTCGAGGAGCTCGGCGAGCCTGTAGAGCAGCTTGCCGCGCTCGTAGCCGGGGCAGTTGAGGCCCCAGACGGTGTCGAATGCGCGCTGGGCGGCGACGACGGCCTCGTCGACGTCCTTCTTGGTGCCCGCGGAGACCTGGGTGATGACCTTGCCCGTCGCGGGGTTAATGACGCTGGAACATGCCCGTTAGCTTTAGGCCTTGAGAAGAACATGGCTAGCCGCCGGCAGAGGGATCTCGGCGATCTGATCTGGGTGTGGGGACATGGGCGTTCCCCCGCTGACGTCGTCGCCGTTCCCACTGGCAGCAGCTCGACGCTGCGCGCTGTGGGCAACATGCAAGGCAGACTCACTCGATGAGCTCTCCGTCGGAGCCGTCGCGCCACTTTCCGTCGATGAAGATGCCCGTCGGGATCTCGACGGCACCCTTGAAGACAGGGGTGTCGAACTTGTGGGTGTAGACGGAGGGCATGGTGGAGGAGGAGGAGGAGGAGGAGGGAGGTGGTGGTGTGAGGAGATGAGGTCGCTTCCGAGGCCAGTTAATATATGACCAAGCCCGTACCCCCACCCCCTTTCGTCTCTGGGGACCGTGAGGGCTGAGCCAAGCCGGATTGAGGAACCGCCTGGCAGTCATCGACTCATCGTCATGGGGTCAGGTGCCAGAATGATCTCCCCCAGAAGGAAGAAATGCATCGATACAGTTCTTCTCGCACTCACAAGCCCGCGGTTGGTTCCCAGGGCACGCTATCACCCGCTAGGCGCTCACCCAGACTCCTAAGCGAGCACCTGGACCGTGAAAAAAGACCAGCGGGGCCCCGCACAGAGTCAGGGGTCGCAGCTGCGCGTGTCATGAGATCGAGAAACTGATGCATAATTGGCGTGATGCGCGCAAAAGTACGCTTGTTCGGAACTTGGCCGGTGCGCTAGAACGCAGAGGGTCGCACTATCCCAGGCGACTTGCCAGCGAACGGGATCAGACGGGTGAGGGACATAGCGTGCGACGCGGAACCAGCGAAAAGTCCAAGGGCATCCGCGCGGAATTTGTCTGCCAATTTGTCTGCCTAAGCGCGGCCAGACGGAATGCACAAATTTCCCGTATCGCAGGCGCAATCGCCCCTCGGGCAGGAACGCCGTGCAGAGCGAGCTCGGCGACGCTTTTGCGACTCGAGGCGCGTTTCCACGATTTACGCTGACCTATTCTACACGAGGATCGCAAGGCTGCACCTCTCCAGCCTTCCAGCTCACATCGCTGTCGGTCTGGTAGCGCATTTCCACCTCTTCAAACACGGCTACTCTCTTTGTGACCGCGAATCCCAGCTTCTCAAAGAGCCTGATGCTAGGCTCGTTCTTCTCGCCAATCCGCGCCACGAGCCGATCCCTTGGAACAGGCAGCGGCGAGGGCGAATGGGGATAGGTTGCGTACGAGAGCACCAATTGTAATGCGGTCGAAGCGAGGCCGCGTCGCCTGCACGCCGGCTCTGCAAGCAGAAATTATGCCCACGCCGAGGCTCCGTCAGCGTCTGCGTTGCCCCGTGACAAATTGCAGTCAAATTGCCCCGCACCTGCGATCATGATTTCGACTTCGACTTCAAATTCAGGGTCCCCGCGGGGCCCCTTGAGGAAGAGGTTGACATCCCCGACCATCGTGAGCGCGCCCGCGTCGCCCGCCGAGCATATGATGAACGTGAGCTCTGGGGGAGGCGCAGTCACACGCCTGTCGCACACCAGGCAGAGTCTTCTACCCACTATCGTCGTCCACCTGCCACTTTTCTGCGGGAGACGGGGTCAGCGCGCTCGACAGACGGCCGCCGGGAGCCCGACATTTACTTTGCATCGCGTACTCCTCCTCCAGCGTGAGGGGCTCGCTCGCCGTCAGCTCCTGCAGCTCTGCGCTGGCCATCCACTCGTGGTATTTCTGTGGCGAATCAGTCCGTGCTGAGTCATGCAGAGCGAGCACTACAGACCGCGACGTGCTCTTCTCTGGCGGCCATGGTCAGAAATCGGCGTCGCACGCGGAGCCTGCACTAACCTATACGGAACAAGAACGACCCGACCGCTGACGATCTTGATGTTTTCGTTGGCCCTCATCGTGGCCAAACACTACTGGTGCAAGAACAAGGCGAGGATCCGAGCCAGACGCGCGAATCTGATTATCAAAGACAAATTCGGTCTGCTACTTATCCCCAAATGGACGGGGCGCCGGACATCCCAAAGCGAGACACCGGGCGGACGTGTTGCAGGCCTCGCCGCCTCCCTCGACGGCCATGTCTTCGTCTCTCAGGCCGTTATCCCGCCCACGACGTTCCCCACGCTGTCCAGCTGGTTTGTGGCGTGGGAACCCGAATATCAGGTCATCGCCATGCGCGCCTTCGGCGTGCTCGTTGGCAACCACCATCCCGACTCTAGGGGCACCTGCCCTGGCCTCAGCGTCCGCTCTGAGGCCGTATCTTGGCTTCCGCGCGTACTGCTGAACATGCCTCTAGGCTCTTTTGGACAGAAGCTGCGCGCCCGGAAGGTCAATCCGTTCAGCAAAGGCGCGAGAAGCCCTACCGGTCTGTCTGTGTTGCAGAAACGCGAGATTACTGAGCAGCGGTACCAGAGGGTATTCGGAGAGACCAGATCTGTGCTTGCTGAAGGTACGCCCTGAGATCATGAACTTGAAGGCTGGACGATCGTGACCGTTACACCCCAGATGCGCCACCTTCCCGCTTTCCAATGGACCAGCTCCCTTCCGAGCTCCTTGCAGAAGTGTTTTACTGGTACATCTCGACCGTACACCAGTATGGATTCTCGCGCTCAATAACGGGTCCATCGCCCTATTCTTGGTTGATACTTGGACATGTCTGCCGCGCTTGGCGTGGCGTACTCCTCCGCTATCCCAAACTTTACACTTACATTTACTTGACGCGGGAAATGATCCTTCGTGCTGGAGACCTGGCTCTCCAAGTCCACGATCCTTTGATCTACACAATGGACGATGCGCAGCAATACGAGATAAACTCCCTAGTTCTTACACACATTCTCCGCTGCACAACGGCCGATTTGACTCTTATCAGCCCAATTCCCCACCCAGTTCATATACCGCTTCTCTTGCAGGACGGAACAAGCCAGCTTCGGGAGCTCAATCTACAGTTCTACTTTCCTGACTACCCACAAGAGGGCGGCAGCCCGACCTTCCATAACATGAAGTTTCCTCATCTCCACTCGCTCACTTGCTCCTTCGAAAGTCTTCACTCCGTCGGGAATATGCTGCACACCGGCTTGCGCCGTCTCGACATCTCCCGTCCTGGCCGCGTCTCTCCCGACCAGTTCCTCGCCGCAATCGCACCTCTGCAGACCCTGGAAGAACTGCGTCTCCGAGACTCGTATATTGACCTCGAGGCAGATGACACCCTGGCAGCCCCAGAGGAGCTCGTAACCCCGCCACAGCACACGATCGTCCTCACTCGGTTGCGCCGCTTGGTCATCAACGACTATTGGTCCGACCAGGGGATCCACATTCTCCACCGCCTGGTCTACCCCGCGACTGCGTCCGTACAGCCGCATCTCCCCGGCTCACAGCCGACCATGTTCGACTTCATCCGCTCAGTCGTCGCCGCGAAGCTCAGCGGGCAGGGCGCCCCACCCGAGCCGCAGTCCATCTCCCTCCTCGCCGGGTTCGACATCAGGCTGCACCTCACGATGTGGGCGCATCGCCAGACGCTCGCCGAGATCGAGCACAAGCGGTACGCCGCGCAGGACGCGTACTTCCAGCTGTCCGTCTCGTTCGTCGCGGACGAGCGCGCGGTCGCCGCGCTCGTGCAGCAGCTCCCGCTCGCGGCGACGCGCACGGCGATGCTCGCGGAGCAGGTCGTCGACGGCGCGCAGCCGCTCGCGCGCGCGCCGCTCNGAGACGCCAGTGAGACGCCAGTGAGACGCTCTATATATTGAGACGCCAGTGAGACGCTCTCCACCGACCGCGCTATATCACATGACTTCCTTCGCGGCGACGCGCACGGCGATGCTCGCGGAGCAGGTCGTCGACGGCGCGCAGCCGCTCGCGCGCGCGCCGCTCGTCGCGGGCTTGCCGTTGCTCGAGGAGCTGCAGCTCGAGTACGAGGCCTTCGACGCCGCCGCACCCGCGCGCGCGCCGCTCGACGACGAGCCCCCCGCGGGCGTCTTCGCGCAGCTCCAGGTCCTGCGTGTGCACGAGCTGCACCACGCGCAGGCGCTGCGGCGCGCGAGCAGCGCGTCGGAGCTCGCGCACCTCGCGCGCTGGCTCGCCGCGAGGGACAGCCCGCGCTACGTGACGCACAGCAGGCGGTCGGACTTCTCCACGGCGCCCCTGTTCTGCTGCTCGGGGGCGCACACGGTTGCGCCGCTTCCGCCGATGCCGGTGTCGGACGTTGTGCCCTGCGATCGTCTCCCTTGTTTATATCTCGTCTCTGGCGTCGCGCGTGTGCTCAATTTGTTTACCCATAGGCGAACGTGAAAGCTTCTCTGTACGCCTCTGTCTACGCCGTGTTGTCTTTGTAGTCTGTATCATAGACCCTTCTTGCTAATAACTTCCTGTATCGCTAGTGCTCCACTGCTTCAAGCTGTTACCTATGTAATCGAGTTTGGCCTTTTCGACGCCGAGATATTTGGTATCTTTCGGCGACATGCAGTATTAGGGGTCTTCCCCAAGGACGTACTCTGATGGGATCCACACGAGTACACAGCGTTTGCGCTGTAGACTGTTACACACGCACACGAGGCCCAAACTGGCAGGACCGTTCAGCACCGCTCGTCAACTTGTTTCAACACGCTCGCTACGCTTTACGTGAATCCACGCCATATTCAGATCCCGGTGCTTCAGGCTCTCTCGACTGGCATCTAAGAATGTCCATCCGCGCAAGTTCGGGCGGGGTGACCCGAGGCCGCCTCGTTTCGCGCATACGCAACCACTTTACGGCAGAATCGGGAGTCGTTGCGTCTGACAGAGATGCTGAGGAGTATTATGCGAGAATATTTGGGACTCTGAGAACGCCTCTCGTTAAAGGTGAGGAGAATCAGGGCCTGCTCGAGCGTTACTCATAGACTAGCGGCACCTTTCCCAGGCGCAAAGTCGCTCAGGTTTCCGATCAAGCAGCTGCCAGCTGAACTGCTCGTTCAAGTCATGTACTGGTACATCCGTCATGTACAGGAGGCAGCCAGAGATGTCCAACGTGGCTGGCAAGGCCCCCGGCCGTACTCCTGGCTTACTATTCGACATATCTGTCGCCTCTGGCGGAACACCGCACTCCAGCACCCGCAGCTCTCTACGATCATCTGTTTGACGCGGTACGACTGTGTCAACGAGATGATGAAGCTTTCGGGAAATCTCCCAATCCATGTTTACGAACCTGCTGCCGACGCCCATCACAATCATTGTGAAGCACGTGCGATTTTCGATCTCATCGTGGACAATTTACATCGTATAACTACCGCCGAGATTTACCGCTACCACTGTGACACGGCCAATACTCCCAGTTTACCTCAGATCTCCCGAATGAGATCCCTAACCTGGACCTCTTGCATCCACCACGATATCTTCTTTCCTGCGATAATTCCAAGCGTCTCAACAATCTTTCCCAACTTCTCCTTTCCTGATATCCAACGTGTTTGCTGCTACTTGACCAGTGTACGGTCAATTCGACACATACTACACCGAAACCTTCTCCATCTTGAGTTGCAACAATCTCATTCCATCTCCGAGGGCAGCTTACTTTCTGTTTTGAAAGAATTGCCCGCCCTAGAGTCTCTGGTACTGCATGATTCACTCTACACACTCGAGACATCTACAGAGACGCAAGAAGCCGTTGAACTTTCCTGCCTTCAGACATTGCACATTGCCTACGAGACTTTCTCAATCCACGTAAACCGGGAACCGACGCTCTATGTTTTCCGGTATCTTGTTTATCCGGCCACAGCATCGGTGTCCATCGTAATATCTTGTGTATTTCTGACCTCATCTTCCCCCGTGTTTGTAGATCTCGCTTCGAAGCTCGACGGCAGCGTAGCTCTGGGTGATCCGGCGCACATGCAGTCATTTGCGGTGTCCATAACTGGGGGCCTAGCGACACTTGCTCTATGGAGTCAACTGCAGTCTTTAGACGACATGAGGTCACCGCCTCCTAACTACCCATCGTCAAAGCCCAATTTTTCTTTGGTCTTCAGGGCTCAGGCTCGGGAGAACTGTATCGCAAATCTCCTGGAGCACATACCCCTATCCCGTGTCCGCAGTGCGCATTTTGCGGAGACGCATCACGGCAATCCGATCAATATTATACCCCTACGACGCGTTATTGCACTGATGCCACTACTCGAATCATTAAGCTTGAGGTATGATATCCATCCAAACAGTCAGAGCGCATGTTCTGTCCACGGAGGAGTTGCCCCAACATGCGCGCAAAACACAGAAGACGAGGAGGTCGATGGCTCCCTTCCTCAGCTCAAGCTGCTGCGTGTACGCAAGACCTATCTTAGCCACAACAGTCTGCTAGGTTTAGAGCTCATCTCCGAGATGCACCTCACCGCGCAAAGGCTCCTTGCCATGCAATCGCCACAAATCTCTTCCCCCTCCATCAATACCGACTTTTCCGAATCTGCCTGGGAGCTCTTGGAAAGTGGGCCCTCATCCGGCTATACCCCTCAACGAGATGACCCCTTGGACGTCGAAGGCGTTGTGGGCTGTCAAATTCCCGAATTCCTTTCCATTTCGGCTGGAGTGTCACGTGTTCGTAAAGTCCTCGCTCGCATTTGACTTTTTTCTCCGTGTTTTCGCTGGACATCGTGCACGCACTACAGACCGTTGATATTGCATAGGCTTCCCTATGAGTCTACTTAGCAGTACAATTGTGTATCTATTTATATGAGTGATATCACACCCTAATTCAAGCTTGCTGCAGCTGGTCGACCATGCAGATGTATGGTCGTTCTCAGTGTTCTCTTGTGCTGTGTTTCCAACTAGACAAGTCCTACGTTTAGCTGATTTCTTCTCGACTGCTTGCGGACTCATCTATGTGCAGAGATATCATAAGTATTTGGGAGGATCTTGGCCGAGCTTGAGATGACAAGTTTGGGGAAGTCATGCCATAGAACTCCTGGGCCACAGTTTATACGTGTGGCCCGCCAGTATTATTGATAGACCACTCGCATTCCCGCAGCGGATGCGAATTACAGCACATTACTCTCAAGGTAACTGATAGAATATGAATCACATTGTGCATTTTCCCGTAGGCTCGAAACAAGCCCGCCAATCTTGCAATTGCCACACAAGCTCCCTCCAGTTAGATTTGCGCAAATATATAGCATGCAAACGAGACATCTTTGTCTCAAATCTCGCATCTGGTCTATGTAAATTCAGATTCCAGAAGCCTCCCAAAGATGACCGAGTGGCCACCGACGGGTTGATGGCCCACGCGTGTACCGCCACACATGGCAGTGAGGACATTACCAAGGAGCCCCATATTTGTCGCACAATGCTATATTCCAACGGGGCGCGTGACCTGACATCAACACCCGCTATATACCGAAAACACTCAACCTCTGCCCTCACCCCCCTTTGACCCAAACCACATCCTGGCCTCCTCCCCCCACACAACAACGTTCTTGCCACTCATCCAGCTGTTGCACCACACGATAAACATGGCCACAACGCCTCGCCACCAGCCACCTACCCCGACACCCCGTAGGTCTAGACGAAGTCGCCGGTAAGGCCCATGCATGATCATTGAGGCCACAGTTTGCTCACCAATTGTCCGGCCACAGTCACAACCGGTCTGCAACTAACGCGTAAGTCGACTCGTCAATGTTGAAGGGCCACAGAATACTTACGCCACATCATTTTTACCCCCACAGCTTGAGCTACTATGCCACACCTGAGGCCTTCACGTTCCTACTAGTGGCGTTCCTGCTGTTCGGATATCCCGACCTGAGTCAAACCACTTTTGTCGGCCCGGCACTCCATTC
>KN840534.1:32933-62035 GCA_000832265.1 Phlebiopsis gigantea 11061_1 CR5-6
GTACGCTTCGCCCGTCTTCTTCGTCAAAAAGAAGGACGGCAAGCTCCGGTTTGTGCAGGACTATCGAAAGCTGAACGAGTTTACGGTCAAAATACTGCAACTTGTGGCGCCCGTCGTGGTGGCGTCCTATCCCATCAAACCTTATATACAGGTCTTATATCGTCACCGATTTCGCCAACGACTTGTTTACCAGCTACCTGGTTCACACAATGTGTAGTTCTGCGTGAGATCCCACGAGTCTGCTCTAAGGTTACCTTGTGGGATGTCCAGCCATTATGGTCTCCTGACATGCGCTACGCCGCGCCCCTCCCATCGTGCCGCCACTGTTCACTCAGCGCACGCACTCGTCCTGACCTTGATGAAGAGCACGGCAGTGCACATTCCGGCGGATCGGTTGTTGGTGTCGCCTATATTGTCTTCGAGCCCGCGATCTGCGGTGCGTAGCCGTCCGAGGGGGGTAAGCACAGAAGCAGTGCGCGCTGCTTTATTCTGAAGTCATATATTGTCTAAAATAATCTTTATCCACATTGTCTTGCAGAGAAAAAAGAAGAAAGAAACGGGACCGTGCTAGAAATTCATATTGAGGATTGTACTTGGCACCATAAATACCGCGCTGGCGAGCGCATAGCGCTCAATGCAGCAACTGCGCCTTTGCGTCGCGCAGGAGGCCGGTGTGGTATGCGTCGATCGGGCGCAGCGCGCCGTCGACCTCGGGGCAGAACCACGCGCGCATAACGAGGCCTTCGCAGGTCTCCCACAGGCCCTGATACACCTTCTTCTTTTTCTCCGCGTCCTACAGGGGAGAAAATGGCCGTTTCAGTGCACCGTGGTGGCGGGAAAAGTAGGTCGAGGAACGTACGCGCTGGCCGACCGCGGTGTCGATGATGATGACCCTACGCCAGACGTCGTTTACCCGGCCGTAGACGACGTCGCCGACCTGAGTAGTGGTCAGCGTCTGTTGCACAGGAATGGCACGAGGCCTTACCGCAAGCTCCAGAAGCACAGGCCGCTCGAGGAGGTCTTTCGCGGTCAGGGCTTTGTGGCCGCCGGATTTCTTGTCCCAGGAGAAGAGCATCCTCGACGATTCACGGCTAGGCGAAGGGGGACAAGGGGACAGCGGGCGACAGGACCTGCAGAAACTCCATGTCTGCGAGAGGCCGTATATATGCGCCAGAGACTGATGCGGCACCTGTCGTTCTCGCATGCCTAATGCGAGTGTGCCCTTGTCCGCGGTGCGTTGGCCACGGCCACATTTGTGGTCAACCGAGTGTTTACAGCGAATTCGAAGCGAGGATGAATTGACCAGCTGTCAGGAAGGGTCAGCTTGGGTGGTTGGTGGACAAAGGAAGAACTCACCTCGTTGAGCCTCGTGGCTTGGTGGCGTGGGCGACAAAGAGTCGTCAATGAGGAGCTTGGGCGGATTTTGTGGGCACGAGGACAAGTGGCTCTGGGAGACCGTAGCTTGGAGCCAAGGCGTTGTGGTGAGACATGCGCAATGTAAGTATCAGGTCCTTGAGTTTATCACAATAGCCTTCCCGTACTCTGTACTGCAGAAGGTATCGTTTGCACAAATCGTTTCTGTGGTGGCCAGCGTCCAGGTCAGAGAACGAAACCTCGCCGCCATCAATCGACAAATAACGCCACGAAGCCGCTGTAGAGCGCCCATCCTGCCTTTCCTCTTTCCTCTCACACACATCTCTGGCCACCTTCATCGAGATCTACGCGACCCCACACCGAACTTCGAATTGCCAAAGCATCTGTTTGAAAATCGAAACGACAGAATCCTCCAACGACCGGGACCGTGCCATGATGAGCGCTGACAGGGAGAAACACGTGGGTCGGCTGGTGTCGAGCTCGAACAGCCGACGGCGAGGGCGGTTGCAGCTTGCGCTTGCACTTACACTTCGCCGACCATCCTCCAAGTATATCCAGGAAACACAATATGGCTCATCTGTCGGGAAAATTCATCAAGGTTTCATCGCCAGAGCCGCATGTGTTGCTCGTCGAGCTGTCGCGGTATGTTTCGGTCCAGCTCGCCTTGGGGTATTCTGACCATTTCACAGGGCACCCGTAAACTCATTTACTACCGAGTATGTCTTCACTATGCCTTTAAGTGTTGCTTTTACTGAGATTGGGTAGATTTTGGCAAGATTTTGGACGCGTCTTTGACGCGATTAGCTTGGAAACGTCCGTGCGCGCCGTCGTCCTTGCATCAGCGCTACCTAAGCTGTTCTCAGCTGGAATTGACTGTAAGCACACACTTATACGTTCTGCTCGGGATAAATATGACTCTATGCCACTTTATCAGTTACCGGACTTGACGGTCTCAGCAGTACTGAACCGGACCCTGCTCGGAGAGCCTTGAATATCCGCCTCGACACCAAGCGGTTCCAAGACGCCATCGCAGCAGCAGAACGGTGTCCGTTCCCCGTCATCGCCGCCGTACACGGCGCCGCGTACGGACTCGCGATAGACATCATCACGGCGTGCGACGTTCGATACGCAGCCGAGAACGCACGATTCTCAATCAAGGTGCGCAGAACTGCTCTCAGCAGAACATGGCCGCTCACGACGGGTCGCAGGAGGTCGACGTTGGGCTGGCGGCCGACATCGGGACGCTTGCACGGTTGCCGAAGATCGCAGGCAACCAGAGCATGGTGTACGAGCTCGCGTTCACCGCGCGGGAGTTCGGCGCGGGCGAAGCGGAGAAGATGGGACTTGTGTCGCGAGTGGTGCCCGGTGGCCGGGTCGAGGTCGTGCAGGCTGCGTTGCAGTTGGCGGGTGTGATTGCGAAGAAGTCGCCGATTGCGGTACTGACCACGAAGAAAGTACTGCAGCATGCGCGGGAGCATACGTGAGTTGACAACAGCTGTGGCTGGCCAAGTCGCCGCTGATGCATGCCGCAACAGAGTGCAAGAGAATCTGGACTATGTTTTGACCTGGAACAGCGTCATGCTACAGAGCTCGGTAGGTTGTTGTCAGAATGGTGGTTTGCACATAGTTGACACGGTCATAGGATGTGATGACAGCACTCGCGGGGGCAAAGGAGAGGAAAACGCCCGAGTTCCGGGACCTCACCAAGCCGCCGGCCGCGAAGCTCTAGTCTTCAACCAGGGCGATTCATGTGTTTTTTTGAATTGCATGTACGTAATTTGTGACCTTCCACCAACCTATTCTACGAACAACACGCGCACGAAGACTGCAATGAACGTGGATTCTGGCGTGTGAGAGCACGACATCCTCGTGCTGGGGGCGGACATTGTACAGCGATAAAACCACGATCCCAAAGCAGATCATGAGACACAGCACCGAGCTATATTGGAACAGGCTATGCGAGAGATTGCAGTGGTTCCGGAGACGAAATGAAGACGTAAACCTTGTACGACAGGGGATATAAACCCCGGTGTTTGAGCTGTGCGTCTGCAGCGACAACGCCCGTAGGTAGACAGGGCTGGGCTGGGCTCACGGCTGGCTGCATTTCAGCGCTCAGCGCTGAGCAATATGTGCGAGAGGGTGGGATGAGCAGTCCGCAGGAGGGCCTTGAACGTGGTGGGGGGAGTCTGAGAGCAGTAAGTTCAGTCGGCGCGTCCAAATCAGCAACTCCCCTCTCTCCCGCAACGACGATCACGACCGCAACGACCCCTCCCTCGACGGTGATGTCGAGCAACAACAAGTCCCCTAAACACTCTGCTGCGCCAACTTCGCCGTCCGCAACATCGCATGGCTCGAAATTCCCCAAGTTTCTGCAGAAACAGAGGGACCGTTCGCGGTCGGTGGTGGAGACGTCGAGCAGCGTAGCGAGCGTCGCCAGCTCCTCGTCGTCCGTCTCAGAGTCATCTAAGACCCCATCTAACACGAAGAGCTCGATCATGCGAAAGGCTAGTAAGAAAACGCCCCAGGGCTCCCCGCGAGAAGGCAGGGACAGGCGGCAAGATTCCTTCGCACCCGATAGCCCAGACAGTGAGCAGCTCGGCGGGAACGAACCACAACGCCACGACACAGGCGACGATACTCCAGTTATTGTCGAACCTGTCAACATACCACGACCACGAACACGCTCAGATCGTCCGCTCTCAGACAACTACTCCGTCTCCTACTACCCCTCGTCCTCTGCGAACCGTATCACCGACCTGCCGAGCAGACTCTCTGGTTGGTTCTCGCACACCTTCAGCACATCGTCTACAGACCTCTCGCTTCCACAACTCCTATCACAGCAGCATCTCACCAGCACTTCACCAAAGGGGAAAGGCTCTGCGCTCCTGACCGCGGCAAAGCACGGCAAAGGCCACCTCGACAAAGCCATGCGCTACCTCCTCGACAGCGACGCCGTACCAGATAACTGTGCAGACTCTATCTGGCTGCTTGGTGTTGAGCACCCAGGCTACGAACCGGGCCACACTCTCCCCACTGCCACGATTGGCCGTCGTAGTTCGATTGACTCGCGTCGTTCTCCCAACTCCCTCCGTTCCTCGGCTTCCTCCTCCCCTACAGTACCAAATGTACCTGGTGGCGATCCGTCACTGTCACAGTCTCAGCCTGCGTCCGCACACCCAAACAAGGATCCTGGCCGACACTGGCCCCCTGTGTTCTATTCCGACTTCACCTCCCGGGTATGGCTCACCTACCGCTCTCATTTCCTTCCCATCCGGGATATTACCCTTGAAGAGCTGAATGCAGCCGCACTAGAAGGCACTGTTATCTTGAGCGCAAGCCCACAGCCGAAGAAATGGAACTGGCCGTTGGGCGGCGAGAAGTGCTGGTCGAGTGATGCAGGGTGGGGCTGCATGTTGCGGACGGGGCAGTCCTTGCTGGCGAATGCGTTGGTGCATGTACATTTAGGGCGAGGTACGTGGCCATATCCCTTTCCCCACTAGAAGTCGCGTTCTTATAGACCGTAGATTGGCGCAAGCCCCCGCATCCTATCTATACGGCCGATTACGCAACTTACGTCCAGATTATCACCTGGTTCCTCGATGATCCTTCGCTATTATGTCCTTTCAGCGTTCATCGGATGGCTCTAGTGGGGAAGCAGCTCGGAGTGAAAGTTGGACAGTGGTTCGGGCCCAGTACTGCTGCTGGTGCGATCAAGTGCGTATATGCTGCCATTAAACACGATCCTCGCTAAGCAGACACCAGGACACTGGTGCATGCATTCCCTGAGGCTGGCCTTGGAGTGCACGTTGCTGCCGATGGTGGAACGATATACGAATCCGAGGTCTTTGCAGCATCGCATACGGGCCTCGGCTCGCCACGAAGGCACACTCGGAGAGTATGGGGAGATCGCGCTGTGTTGATTCTTATCGGTCATCGGCTGGGGCTTGATGGCGTGAATCCGATTTACTATGATACCTTGAAGGTGTGTCACGTCTGTGTAATGTTTTTTGCTAATCTCACAACCTGTCTTAGACTTTATACACTTGGCCGCAGTCCGTTGGCATCGCAGGCGGACGTCCTTCCTCCTCATACTATTTCGTCGGCTCTCAAGCTGACAATCTGTTCTACTTGGATCCTCACCATGCTCGACCTGCCATCCCTCTTCGTCCCCCTCCAAGTTCGGAAACTCCGCTCCCCGCCACGCCTCCCATGGGCTCCCGTCACAACTCAACCTCCCCCGAGCCTCTGTCACCATCAGAGCGCGAGTCTCCGCGCTCGCCTATCCGTCATATCCGCACACAGACATCGCCTGTATCTATACGTTCAGGCTCGTCCTTTTCCCGTGTCGCATCACCGTCTCCGTTGCAACAGCAGATCTCGCAATCATCTTCGGCAACTGCTGCTTCGTACGTGACTTCCACCTCTCACACGAACTCTTCCGGCTCGCACGGTCGCTGGCGATCGTCGAGCATGTTACCCGACGATTCGGAGATGGATTCCCGGGAGCTCGCGGGCGACGGCGAAGAACTCGACCCCGTGCAGAGGCATTTAGTGTCTGCGTACTCGGCTGCGGAGCTCAAGACATTCCACTGTGATCGTGTCAGGAAGATGCCGTTGTCTGGTCTCGATCCGAGCATGCTCATGGGCTTTTTGTGTAAGGATGAGGCGGACTGGCAGGACCTCAAACAGCGTATTGCTGAGGTGGGTTGAGATCCTTTCTGTGGCTCCATGTTTTGCTCATCCCGTCCGTAGCTCAATCAGAAGTCCCAGAAGGCAACGGTGCTGCATCTTCAAGACGAGCCGCCAACGTGGACCACAGACTCGGAGATGGGTCTGGAAAGTATCTCAGAGCCAGACTTCGACATGCCCGACGAGGACGACGAGTTCGCCGACGCTGAAGACCAGATGCGATCCGCATCAGCCTCCCCAGATACTAGTTTGCCCAGCAATCACTCGAAGTACGCTGAGGAGGGCGATACGGAAGACGATCCCGTTGACCCCATCACCCCTGGTGCTGGACGGAGTACCTTCTCAGAAATTACCGCACCCGGTCACATCGAGAAGCAAGCGAGCACGAGTACTACTGGCAGTTCACAAGCCGACTCTCTGAGCTTTGACGACGAAGACGATGAAGAGTGGGCCGTCCCTCAACACGCATCCCAGCGTGAGGAGAGCACACAAAGCCCGCTGATGGACCCACCAGATCTGGTCAACTCACAGACTACCGTCGTACGCGAGACGAGCGAGAGCTCGGTGTCCGAGCCAGACAAGCACCGTAAGAAGGCAAAGAAGAAGAAGGCTAAGGCGCCACCGCCGCCAGAGCAGTACCCCTTCCCCGCGACGCACGACGAAGTCGAGGAGCCACCGCGACGTGTCCCACAGATGCGTACCGCGAAGGCACGCGACGGCGGGCGCACGCAGAGTGGCGGCGTGCGGGGCATCCCGGCCGACGACATAGAAGACATGTAGCCCCTCACGTGCGCACATACCGTTCGTTGCTCGTGTTGGTGCTGCTCCCCATTTATGGACATTGTAGTCGTGCGCGTGCTTCACACTCAACGTCACCTCATTGTATCCTTGCTCGCATATCACAGGAGGCCTGCATCCCTCTCTATACCCCCGCGGATGTATCTCTGGTGGACACATCGCAGAACTCCCGCTACACTCTGTTCGATTTGTCTCCCGTGCGTCGACGCACGGGACGCAAACGCGGTTTCGTACCAACAACGAACCGTGATACCCTAGAGTGCGTTTGCTTCTCCCGCACTGTTCAATACTTCAAAGATTGTTGTAGCATCATCAGGCTCCCTCCAACCTTTCATTGTGCTTCTTCACCAAGTTCTGTGCTGAGCTCCTTCAATGCTGTCACGATGTGTATAGTATACAAAATGGATGTATTCTCAGATCCGCGGCGAAATATTCGAGAGTACCGAATAGGTCAACAGCACAAGGTACGGCAATCATACGCATACACAAGTCGACCGATGAAGCGAAGGAAATCTGTCCTATGCGAGTGAATGAGAGGATAGGTGTGAACTGAACATAGCATAAATATCGATCTCCATCGGACGGAGTCGAGTCTGGCAAAGAAGATAACAAGTATAAAGACCGGCGAAACGCGTCCGCAACATTACGTCTTACAACATGAGGTTGAAGTCCATATCTGGGAGTCGTTCGGATGCTGCAGCCGGATGGTGCCGTCCACGCTCGCGTCTGCCATGTGCAGAGTCCGGTTCTCCATCGCCTCCTCATACTCCCACCTCCGCACCACCCTCTCTGCGACATACTCGAAAACGTTCGAGACGCCCTCGCCGGTTTTGGCCGAGGCGAAGAAGAGCTTTGCGCCGGTTTCTAGGGACGGCGGCATGGATAGTGCATGTGTGGCGGTGGGCGCGGGAGTCGTCGAGCGTGTGTCGCCGTTCGACCGACCGAACAGGCTCGGGGTAATGGTTCGCGCGTCAGAGAGGGTGGAGGAATATGAAGGTTGCCGTCGTACGACGCGCTCTGGTGAGTAGCTGGGCGAGCGTGAGCGGGATGGCGTCGATGCACGAGAAAAGTGAACAGGCGATGACCGCGCGGATTCGAAGGAGTCAAAGATAGAAGAGCTGGGGGTATGGTAAACAGAAAGGGTATGTGTGGTCATCGTGCCTACTGTGGTGCCTCTGAACATGGTAGACCGGCTGCGAGACCGCGCAGACTTTCGTCGAACGTGGTGGTATACTCCGATGTCGATAGAATGTGTACGTGTAGGTGAAGGAGTGACGATGCTGAATGACATCGTGGGTTGGTCGGTCGTCAGAGCGCGTTGTGGCAGAGGTTGACCAGGCAAATTCGGCGTAACAGGTGAGCGAGGTATCAATTCCTCCATAAATCGCCGGGCTTGCTCTTCTCCGATTCGCGAAATCGACCCACTCTGCAGTGGCCCAGCGATAGGGGCGTCATTTGGGATAGAGACGTCGATCTTGTTTCCCACAAATACGCAGCAAAAACGATCCACTTGGTCTTCTGGTACTGGAGCGCGGTCACGGAACTCCTCCCACCACTTCCGTAGGGCTTCCAGTGTCTGCGGCTGGTTTACATCGAACATCAACACGACAGCGTCGGCCCCTCGGAAGAAGGCGGACGAAAGACTCGAAAATCGTTCTTGTCCCGCGGTGTCCTGTAACCAGCAAGGTTAGCTTCGCTCCAAGCGTCAACGAATAGAGCGGTCCCCTTGACGGCTAGACTATAGTAGACTGCTTAACCTCCACCCAGACCTAGCAACCTTCCCAGTAGCAAGCCTCTCTCATACGAACATTCTTACACGGACTGGGTCTGGTTATCACACGAGGCCGCCCTATGCAAGTCGTACGAGCGACTCACCCATATCTGCAAGGTGATGTTCTCCGAGGGATCGTTGTGATGTGGAACAGTCTTCGTTATAAAATCTGCGCCAATCGTAGCGCGATATCCTGTCGTGAAACGTCCTGATATGTACTGCAGGGAGAGTAACACGACGAAATTCAGCGTGTGCTGCTCGGAGATAGCTACAGCTACAGACCTGGTTGCGGAGGCTGGTTTTGCCGACACCAGAGGTTCCGATCACGACGAGCTTGACAGTGCGCATTCCAAACGGTTTACAGTATCTTCATGAAGGATGCGGGGCTTGAGTACAAAACGGACAGTGGTTGTACAGGACTAGGCTGGAGAAGCGGCCGGCCGAGCGGTAACCGGGGGCCCTCCGTCTCCTCGGGGCTAGTGCTGGGCGGACCCGCAATACCGCTCACCGTACTTCGACCAGACTGAGGCTTCATCTCACCCCTGGGAATGTCACAGCGAGAACTCATGCCTGGCGGGCGACCACCTGCCTTGACCATCCCCATTCCAAATGTTTGTAACGCATTGTCTTCGCGATCGCAGTCGCCTCGGCAAAGGGTAGCGGTGTCGTAGTCTGACTGGCTTAAAAGGCATGCTTTGTATGACCAGCAGCGGTTGTCATAATCACGAATGATCCTTTCACGGGCGCACCCAAGGGGTGGCCAGTGGCTACGCCTATAAAAGTAGGCGTCCTCTTCATGGCTCTACCATCCACTCATTTGCATCTCATCTACACACGTCCCAGTCGACCATGCTCGCCCCTCGCAGCTCCTATCGGCTCCCACAGGAACTCACCGGCCTCGTCATGAAGAATCTTTCGCGCAACCGCACCGCGTTGTGTACCGCCTCTCTCGTCTGCAAAGCTTGGGCTGTAGAGAGCTCCCGAGTCCTCTTCGAGATACACACCATCGAACTGAAGCGTCCCCACGACGCAGAGTGGCTCGCGACGTTGAAGGGATCTACCCGCATCCGCACCAACGTCAGACACCTCCGCGTGAAGGCGATGGACGAGTTTTGCCAGAGACTCAAATTAGTGGCACCGCGCTACGTCTTCGAACATCTCGCCCAGGCTCTCCTCTACCTCCCGAACCTCCGCTCCCTGGAACTCTACTGGGCCCATCTCAAGTGCGGCCCCGAAGGGACAGAGGCCCTCGCGGGACTCCGGGCGAGAGGGTTCTCCCTCCGACGCCTCGCGATCGAGTACATCCCCGGCCTCTCCTGCTCTGCGCCCACCCAGCGGTGCTATGTCCGCCTCTTGCAAGCCGTCGCCTCTCTCGACGAACTCTACATCGGCTCGAACGACGAGTGGAGCAAGATTGACGGTGCAGACTATCTGAAGCTTCAGGATATTCAGCCTACGCCTCCGCTGCGCGTCAAGCGCGTCACGGTTACCTGCCGTTCCGCTCTTCCCCTGCTCGACTGGGTGTGCGGCGAGTTTGGACCCTCACCACTGGACACAGGCCGAGTTGAGTCGCTGGAGATGCCTGTCCACCCGGAATCCATTGCCCCCAACTCCACTACGAGGCCTTGTTTGAAGCTCTTAACAACACTTACCGGCCTCCGTGAGCTCAAACTCGACGTCTGTCTCAGAGCCTTGGCTGCGAAAAGGGAGCACGTTGCGGGTGTGTGGTGTTACGAATATTTGGGCCACGACGAACACTGACAGATATTCTGCTCCCCAGAATTCGCAAAGCTCCTCCAGGGAATCAACCTAGCCGCGTATCCGCAGCTGCGCACCTTGCGTGTCCGCCACCTGCCTGCCACAAGTATGGACGCCGTTCCGAAAGACAGGCGAGAGTGTCTGGGGGATCTGTGGCGGATCTTGATGGCCTGGCTGGGCACGGCTGCGTCCAAGTTGCAGACGTTGGAGCTGCTGGTCTCCGACGAGTACAGTCTCATCCCGTACGACGTCCAGCGCGTACTCGAAGCCGAGCGGCCCAAGATCGATCGCAGAGGCGACTTCCTGCACGACGGGCGGCCCGAGTCGGTGGCGAATCAAGTGTACGACTGGAGTTTGCTCCGCGCGCTTGTCGCGTGTGGGAAGGTTGAGACCGTTGTGTTCACCCTGGAAAGGCAGCGCCACCGGAAATGCGTCTGGTATAAGTATCCCAACACCGTTCGTGTCATCAAGAACTCCTTGCCGAAGCTCAAGGTGAAGTTCCGCACCAAGTGAGCTCATTAATCGTAGGCGGGTATTGTCTCTGTAGAAATAGTATCTTCTTGGACAATGAGTAAATTATATCGTGTGGTGTTCAGGATCATGTATGAGAGCATTCTACACATCTCGAACAGGTTGAATCCCAGGGTAACACGCACACCGAAAGAATGTATAAATTCCTTTTGGCCTGTGGCGCAGGTTAGTTTAAGGATAGCCAGTGTCCGTGTCGACGATGAGTACAATTATAAATCTGAGAAACATACTCACAAGGAGCTACATGTTTGAGTGTGCGCCGACGTGACGGCTACAAGAAGAAAGAGTCACGCAATGGCCTTCACTAAAGTTCATCTCGAACGTCTGCGTGACCTGCCCCGCACACATTCGTCAATGGTCATTACCTTTTCTTACGCTCCTAATGGTCGCCGTCACTGATTCACGTGCTGGCCGGCTACAGCTGTACCATCCTTGGTCGACAGTCGAGACCCAGAATGTGTTTGGATAGGTACCCTACCACCCAGGCTGCTCGTGTCATCAAAAACACCCTCCCGAGGCTCAAGCGGAGTTCCGTACCGTGTGAACTCGCCGACTGTAGGCGTATATCGTCTCCGCTGAGATAGTACTATCCTGTATCGCTTCAACTCAGTCGATGATTAAATTATATAGCGCAGTGTTCTAGAGCAAAATCGTGTACCATGAGACATTCCGAGCAGTTTGAAGCTCAGGGTAGCCTTCAAGATGAAAATCCGGGTAGACGTACTAGATGGCTCACTACAACAAACTTATACACAGTCCGTTAGTGGCAGTCGCTCAAGAAGGACGAATGAGCGCCTGAGGTAGGCGCACCTGGCCAGATTAGGCAAGCGTCGGCCTCTCGGAGTCCCGCACCGTCGCTCGAAGGCAGGTTGATCTCAGACTGCGGCCTTCCGTGACTCGTCTTCGACCTGCGGTATCTTCGTCCGATAATGTCCACAGCGTTTGTTATATCTCTACGATGCAGGAACAAAATAATCTCACACCACCCTTTGTCCCTCCGAGTCCAACGTTTCTTACGACCCTAGTACACTGGACTTGACGAGCAATTTCGTACGATGTTGTCTGTTGGCGCAATTATCTGGATTTCTGTCAGGCCTCTGATACGACTGTAAGCCATGTTTGTTCTGTGCTGTAAAGTTGATAGCTGAGCTAAACGATACAGAATACTCTGTGCGGGCTTCGGCTTTGCCATAACGAAGGCCGGCATATTCCCAGCAGTGGCGTCACGAGCTGCAGGGCAAGTAATCCTCGTGAGCAATCAATGCTAGAGCTCAGAGACACCGCTAACGCATTCTCGGAAAATCACGCTCCCGTGTCTTATGTTCTTTAAGATTGTCCCTGCATTTTCAACATCAAATATCGGGACACTAGGTTCGTGCGTCGTGGTTGTACCCATGAAGAGCGTCAACGTCATACCTCCGGGACTCCTGTTCCTCATAGCCATCATATACGATAGAATGGGCATGCTGCTGGCCTGGGTAGTAAACCAATTCTTTTGGGTGCCACATCGACTTCGATATGTCATCCTCGTTGCCGGTCGCCCGCCCGTCCTTCCAGCGGCGCGGCCTGCACACCGCGCGCGCGGCGGCCCCCTCTCGCCCGCCGCGCTCTCCGTCCTCCTCGCCTGCCCGACCGCGCTCGCGACGCCGCCCAAAGCGCCGCCCGACTCGCCGACGCGCCCGACGGCGAGCCCCCGCTCGCGTTCGTGACGGACACCGCGGCCATCGTCGGCGCCGCGAGCGTCCCGCTCGGCGTGCTCATCTGCGAGGGCCTCACGCGGGCGGGCGCGGACAGGGTCCTCCGCTTCGTCTGCATGCACGCTGCCCGCCCCGACGGACTGCGGCTGACGGCGCGCGCGCAGGTTCTTCCCGTGCATGCCGACGGCGCAGGTGTACCTCACGCAGGCGTACCCGCACACGGGCTCCGCGTTCCTCGTCCCGCGGTGCGCCCTCGTGGTCGCGATGATGACGCTCCGGACCGCGTGCGAGAACAACCTCCTCTTCGAGCCGTCCCTGCGGCGGTTCCCAGTTCTTTAGAGTCGAAGCCCACCGCGGGGTCATACTTGGACGCTGCCGACGTACGCAGTAGAGCAGCGCCGGCGTTGTGTCCATCTCCCACATTGCTAATGTCAACGATCTGTGGCACGCGGGCCCGATGCTCTTTTCCAGAGGTCTGTTCCCGTCCGTGGCGTGGCTTCGACAACTCCCGCGTGCGCCCTCCGACCATATCCATCAGCGACCTAAAACACCCAACATTGCGCCCCGTGCCGAGTCTGCGCGACAGCAAGCCCTGGTACTCGGCCTGTCGCACAGACACGCCACTCTCAGCTGGGTCTTCCGGTGCCCAACTGGCCGGCGTGCAGGAAGCCCGGCCGCGGGGCTGCACAATGAAGTGCCTGTGCCATGACGCACACGGGGCGACGCACGCGCCGCACACGCTCGCCCGCCCGCCTGCGCAGCCACAAACGCGTCCACGCACCGACGACCAGCACGCACGCGGGCACAGCTCGTCTCCCACAGCGCCGCGCGTCCCTCCCTCTGCCGCTCCCACTGTACTCAATCGCTTATGGCGCGCCCATTCAGTGCGCGGCGCGGCACCGCACTCAAGATCTGCGGGAGGGCAAGTCCACGGCAGAGCACACGAGTCGCGCGACGCAGACCCACGGGACCGGGATAGCACTCACAGCACCCGCCGCGCACTCGGGCGAAACGCATAGGGGGGTGTCCCGACGGCGTTCCCAGCGCGTGACGCGGCTGCTCCCACCCATGTCCGTGGCATCGTCTGTCGCCCGCCCCCGGGCCCAGAAACGTCAACGGCCAAAGGGGGCGAACGGAGCTCCCGCCGCGGGGGCCAGCAAGCGGTATATCCAGACCCGAGAGACAGACAGCGACATTAATAACAATTTGCACAAGCGTACAGCGCGATACAGTAGAACAGGCGGAGGGTATCCTCACGGAGGCAGCAAATAGCGAATACATTAGCTCAGTCGATGCGCTTCGGCATCGCGCCGAGCGGGAGCGTGATCCAGCTCTCGTCGCGCACGAGCAGCTCGGCGAGGCCGACGTAGTACGCGATGAGCGCGGTGACGACGCCGAGCGCGCCGCCGGCCTTGTTCGACGCGGTGCTGTTGAGGAACTTGCCCGCGGCGAGGAGGATGTAGGTGATCGTGAGGAAGAAGAAGAGCGCGACGAGGCCGAGGTTGCGCCGTGTCGCGGCGACGCTGCGCGGGGCGGGGTCAGCGCGGCAAGCAGGGCGCGACGGCGGGGGCACTCACAGGAGGAGGAAGGTGAGGACGGCCCAGGTGATGAGGTAGATGCCGAGCGCGCTGTCGAGCTCGCTCGCGGGGGCGGCGGCGTAGGCGTCGAGGATGCCCGAGCCGGGGATGTAGAGCATGCCGAACGATATCCAGAAGCCGCCGTAGGACGAGAACGCTGCGCGGCAAAACGGCGGTCAGCACCGGCGTGTCAGCAGGAGATCGCAGATCGCGATCGGTGGCATCTATCCCGGGTGAACCGTCCGGATCAACCCTCTGCGGATGCGGGGTAGGCCCCAGTCAAGAAGTGGGGTTGCGCCCACACGCCCAAACGGGCTACGACGCTGCGCCCTGCGATACAGTGCCGCGTCGCGGCCCAAACGCAGCCGTGGCTCGGGAAAACAGCAGTAGCGGGCGAGGAGTAAGCAGTGTGCGCGCTGCCCCAAGGGGGAAGAGGGGGGACGCTGAGCAAGCCGTGGCTCGCGACGTGCAGGCGAGGAGGGGGACGGCGACCGACGTCACTCACCCGTCGCTCCGAACGTGTTCCCCGTGGCAAACTCCCACATGCCCGCGAGGAGCTGCACCAGGCCGCCGACGCCCATGGCCATGCCGACGACGACGTTGGGGACGACGACGCCGCGCACGCCGGTGTTGTAGAACGACAGGATGAGCGTCGTCGACGCGAACGAGAACAGGCCGCTGTGCGCGCCGTCAGCGGGGGCCGCAGGACGCGGCGGCGGGGCGCACTCACAGAGGCCCGGGGTTCCCGATCTTGCGCGGGACGCGCTGGACGCGGTGCGCGTGCGTGAGCGAGGGGACGCCGTCGCGGTCCGAGCCGTGTGTCGCAGTCTCGGCTTTCTCGATGTGGGACATGGCGAAGTCGGGGAGAACGGCGAGGAGAGGGTCGTTGGGAGGAGGGCCTGGCGAGACGACCGCGCGCAGATGCGTATAAGTACGCCGCTTACATAAGGTAAGGTGATGTACGCCGTGAATAGCGCGCCTGTGACAGGAGAGCGATAATGGTGGCGTTCCACCGACCGGGGGCGCGTCGTCAGATGATGCCCGCCAAGGGTGCGCCCCCCGTCTCATCTGTTCTCGCGGCCGCGGGCACACCGGAGGCGGTGGCGGGCACCTGAGACGGCCACGGAGCCCGCGGCACAGGGACCGTCATCGCTCCGAATTTGACCAGCGCAGTCATATTCGAATTGAGTCGCCGGGAGCTAATCGCGACGCCGCAATAACGCACGGTCAGTCCTCGCACACCGACACGGGACCAGACGCACCTGTGGCCTCCCAGCTCTCACTCTCTCCACCCACGAACAGCGTCGATAACAGCGGAACGTGTCGCATGCACTGGCCAGAAGCGATGTCCCATCAGCAGATGCGGGCTAGCCGTGCATCGTCGGGGGCGAACAGAAACTCCAGAAGGGCTCGCCTGGGTGCCATCGCGGCGGAGACGGCGACAGGTCCCAGCAGCGCGCGGCGGGGGCGCACGACCAAAG
Source organism: Phlebiopsis gigantea 11061_1 CR5-6 (assembly GCA_000832265.1). Lineage (NCBI taxonomy): Eukaryota > Fungi > Basidiomycota > Agaricomycetes > Polyporales > Phanerochaetaceae > Phlebiopsis > Phlebiopsis gigantea. Next base: position 48,610 of record KN840534.1, read on the forward strand.
GGCGGGCGGGGCGAGGGGGCACACGGCGCGCGCGCGCAAGCGTGTTTATAACCAGCGGGTGGAGATAGAACGCGCGCGTCGGCCTTTGATCGGCGGCGGACGGGCTGTGTGCTGCCCGCGGCGTGCGCCGCTGGAGCCAGCTGTGGGAGCCGTGTGTCCCGTCGGCNCGCCGCGGCGGGGGCAATGTGGGGCAGACACGGGCGCGTCCCCGCCAACAGACGCGCCGTCGCGCTCCCTGCCGCCCGCACGCGAGGCCGCACGCCTGCCTTGCCCGCCAGCCGCGCGGGGAGGGGGTGCAAGGCGACACCCAGCCCTGGGTGCTGCCTGCCGCCTCATATACGAGCTCGCGTACCCTCGAAGACGGCGCCGCGCTTCGGCCGAAGCGGCAGGCGCCCCCGCGAAAGGGCAGCCCGCGCCCGCCTGCGCCCCGCGGCGCACCGAAGCGATCAAGCCCGTCCCGAAATGAACACGCCTGGTTCGAACGGCGTCGGTCTGCCTGCAACGCCTGCGCTGCTCTGCCTGGCGCAGGGCACGGTCCGTGGTGAGCTGGAGCCTTGTTGCTTGTCCACGCAGCTCCCTGCTCATCCGTGCACCCCCCCTCTACTGCAGGGCAGACGTCGCGCAGCAGCGTCCCTGACCGGCGACCATCTGAGACGGGTCGCCCTGCGGCGGCCTTCTCAAGGGCTCTTTACACGACCGCGACCCGGCGTCCGCTTCGAGTGAAGAACGCCGCGAGAGCACGCGCGTTCGTCGCAGCGGCTTCTTTTCGTACACGCTGTTTTGTAGCGGTGGCGCGCGGCCAGCGGCAGCCTCCCGTGCAGGTTCGATCGCGACGACACCGACCGCTGCCCACGCACGTCGAGCAGCGGAGATCTCACAGCGCGGCAGTACCGAGAACATGGGCGGGGCCGCGTCCTCCCTCCGGCTACGTGGTACCAACGCGTCGCTGCCGGCGACGGGCACTATACCCTCGGTGCGTCTACTCATACAACATGCGTCCTCTGCGCAGAGCGCGCTGCAACGCGAAATCCCAGCGCCGGACTGAGCCGAAGACACAGCTGCAAGCCCGTCTCTCGGAGCCGCCGCCGCGTCATGCGCCTGGCGCTGCAGCCCTCCCCGGCAGGGCGCACCGCGCCCATGGTATCTCTGGTGCGCCCGGACCAGACGCAACAAGCAGGGACACACCCCCGCGCCGTCTTCGTGGTCTGCTCCAGCGCCCACAGAGCTGCCTGCGTCTTCGTCGCACGGGTGGGTGGTCTCGTTGCGCCCGCGACGGGGGCCCGTCTACTTGCGCGGCACCGGCGCCGGCCTCCTGGGCAGAAGTTTAGACAGCCGAAGGCTCAGCCCAGCGCCGCGAATTTTTTGTCGGACGCCACAACGCCCGCGCGCCTCAGGCTGTTGTCTCCCGCCGCCACGCTCGACTTCTTACAGTGTCCGGCGAAGGACCAGTAATGTCATCACACCGCCCATCTCCATGGTGAACCAAACCTCGTCTCCGACGGCTCGAAACTTGAAGTAGCGCCGATCCAGACGCGATGTGCATGCAATATCTATTCAAATTCCGTAATATACAGGAGTCGGAGAAGAACGAATAGTCGCCTTCCGCACTGCACTTGTAACAAGCTGACGAGCACGCACAAGACCAAAATCATGCACCACGTAACGCAGCTGTCATTGTTGAAAACGCAGGGATATCCTTTGTGATTGTACCGTGTCGGCAGCTCGACATGGTATACTTCATAAATTGATGTTTGCAAATAAAATAAAATAAAACCAGCTTGTCCCGGATACATGGTATATGAATGCGTCAGTAGTACAGTTTCGACAACAATTATGTTTAGCAAAGACATGAAACAGAATTCAAGCGTGTCTGCGAGTGAGGACTTTACGAACACGCGAGAGTCTGGACGAAACAGAGAGGAATTTGGGGATTCGACACCCGACGACACCTTCGCTGTCCTCGGGTGGCTGAGAGGCGACAAAGGGACCACTGCGGTGTGACGTGGGTCGAGAGACAGGGTTGCGGTCACCGGACGCAACTCCGACGAGCTCCTGTACAGGAAGGTTGTTCCGGGCGGTGTAAATGGCAACGTCGGAAAGAGGACAAGTTTTCGGCGACCGCAAGGCGATCAGCCTTTGTGCGGTGAGGTGCAGACCGGAGGCCAGCTCAGGACCCAGCAGTTGGCGATGGCTCAGATGGTCCTCACATATAAGCAAGGACTTGAGCCGCGGAAACGAGTTTTTGAATTCTTCATCTGTCAAAGTGTACGTATATACGGGGGCATCGATGCTGTGGATTGAACCTGCACTGTGTGATGTATCTGCATGAACATCATATCTCAAGCTTAGTGATTCGAGGAGCGGCATCAGAGCGACTACATGTTGCAATGATATGGGGGTAATTGGGTGTGTCTCCGAAAAATGAGCACTGAGGACACCAGATAGGGGTAGGTGCTCGAGGAGATTGTTGATGCAATCGTCTTGACAACGAAAGGAGATAGACAAGGAGTAATCAAGTTTCAAGGGCGGGGAATTAGGAGGGAGTGAACACATGTAATCCAGAGACAGTGGTCGGCTCCATAGCGTGAGGGCCACTAGGTGCTCATAAACATCGACAGCAAGTGACTGTATGTGCGCCGACCCGGGTGCTCCCAGGGCCATGCTGCCATTGAGCTTCCATACAAGGTCTCTGAATATGGGGGAAGATGGGGGTAGTAGCACACAAGGGATTGTGATGGACACTAACGCCGTGGTTGGATAAACGACATGTCGGAAGACATAGAGCCTCAGCTCTGGGTCCTCGTGGCCGACATCGCTCTCGTAGACGATGTTCAACTTCCGAAGGCAAGGGAGTCTAACTGCTCTGTTCAGCTCTGATCCCGTGTCGAGTATACGGAGGTCGTGCAATACCAGAAACTCTAGGGCAGGCATTTCTTCTAAAATGGCGAGTAGGCTGTTCTCGGACATAGGAGGGGGTTCATGTAACTCTAGGCGGAGAAGGCTTCGGTGAAGCATGTGTCGAATTGACTGCACGCCGACCCAGTAGCAGGAGAGATGCTGGAGATTGGGGAAGGAGAACCTAGGGAGGATTGTTGGTCCGCTTGCGTTCCGTGCAAGGAAGGAGACGTTGCGACGGAGACAGGATTTCCAGGTCAAAGATTGAATTGGGGAGGTTTCAGATGGCAGAGTCGTGGGAGGGTTGGCGTAATTAACGTCGTACCAGTGCCAATCGTCAATTTCGGCGGTAGCTACACGATGCAAGTTGTCCATAACGAGAGCGAGAATCGCGAGCGCTTCGTGGCGGGTGCGATGGTAGCCTCCAGTGGGACGCTCGTAAACATGGATTGGGAGACGTCCCGAGAGCGTCACCATCTCCTTTATACAGGCGTACCGTGTCAAACAGATTGTCGTAGAGAGCTGCGGATGTTGGAACGCGATGTTCCGCCAGAATCTACAAACATGCCGAATGGTGAGCCAGGAATACGGCGTAGGGGGTACTTCATCGTCGCGATCACTTCTAGCTTGCTCTTGAACATGACGGATGTACCAATACATAACTTGGGCCATCAGCTCAGCAGGCAGCCGTTTGATAGGGAACCTGAGCTCCTGTGCACCTGGTGACATCGCCAGCCTATGAGCAAAATCCAAGCCAGACGAGTAGCAGTCTTCCCTACCATTAGTGAGGGGTGCCCTTAGAATCCCGAACACCCTCCAGTAGTAGTTCTGGCTCTCCCAATCCTTGGCATCCGTTTCGGATACAGAAGCTCTCGAATGAGATCGAAACGCACTGCTCGCCATAACGTAGTCGTGTATGTCCGAGAGGATGTGACCATGGGTAGTTACATCCGAGTTCGTATGCAAAGACATCCTCAGAAGTGAGTTGAGGGAGTAGGCACTGGATATCAGTGCGTAAAGCAAGCGTCGTGAAACGAATCGCAACCGTCACCGAGCATTCTTCATGGTGGCGTCTCTCGGTGTCACCTTGGGCGCGGGAATGAATGTGCCATCGAACCGTCATCATCATATTCACGTCTGTCGTCCGGTAAAAATATCGTGAAATACGATCGCTGGTATACGTGTGTTGCCTCAATTTTATTCTCGCTTTCAACCGAACCCATACTACTCACCAAAGTGCTCACCCGTTCGACTCAAATTTGACAAGCACCGTCCGCACGTTTTGATTTGGTGAAGCGCTAGCCCCGACGTACTGTATGACAAATCGGGGAGCATTTCTCGTACCAACGGCATGTCCAAAATTGGAGCTGAAGTTCTACTTTGTAGGGGCAGGTGTGACTCTTGCAGAGGCTTTTCGCATACAGCCGCTTTGCAGTCCTTATCACCTATATTCGTAGGCTCAGGGAGTTGCGGCACGGACAGATCCGCTTGATTCCCAAGCGTCCCATAAGCAGTCAAGACTTGGCCATTTCTACGGCGTATCTTCTCACCCAAAATCCACGTCTAGTCAACGCGGAGCGAGCTAGCCCCCATGTACTGATCAACGATAGCGCAAGGTGTGAAGTGATTGAAGGAGCTAACTTTCTTGCTGTGCACACAGCGACGACATTGCGAGCTATTGTTCGAAGATTTCTTCCTGCAGCCTTGGGTGTGATCGTAGGCTGTGATCATGAACGAGTGCACTGACAAGGCTGCGCAAGAAGTGGCTACGGAGGCTGCGGTCAGGAAACCCCCTCGGAACCTTGCTCGTACGAGAACGAAGACCGCTACATAGGGTGTTGTCAGTCATTTCCGGTTTGAGCTGTCGGTGCACGGGTACAGAAGGCTGGGATATCAGATAAGAGAGTGCTGCGAGCTTTCAATTGATTCCGTTGCTGCTCATCACATGCGTTGCGCACGAAGTGAATGGAGAAAGACCTCTCGTGATGAAAGCGAGGAGACCAGAGCCTGCTAGAACGTCGTTTATGGGCGCTTATGAGTGCAGCTCCGCTGCTTTCCGCTGATCAGCACGATTCGTCTTTCCCACCTCGACCTCCACGACCCACACTTTCGCAGGTCTTGTGGAAACACACGGCCCTGCGAAGCTGCGGCCCAGTTGAGCTGAAGGTGCGAACGTGTCGCTTCGATAGGGAGGTCCAGGTACAAGTACTAGTAGGCATCTCTCAGCTCGCCACTCGGCAAACTACTTTCCCTGCACCACAAACCAGCGCCCCCGTCACTCAATCCATCGCTGTACACCCACCATGAGCGACCGAGGGTCAGATCGCGGCAGTGTCCGCGGTGGTCGGGGCGGAAGAGGACGTGCTCGAGGACAGCGAGGACAAGGACGCGGTGCCGTACCGCCAGTGGGTCGAGGTCGCGGAAGCCCCGCGATCTCTGTCACTAGCAGCACCACACAGGGTGCTCCGGCGGAGCACATTCATACCGTGGGTGTGCGCCGCAAGGGGTACGGCACGGCGGGTACGGCGATTGAGATCGACACAAACCACTTTGGTATCAGCATACCCGACCAGATGATTTACCATTATGATGGTGAGCCCATATATTTCATTTTTTCGAAACTTTTACACGGTATTAATCTGCGCCCTTTGCACAGTTGGTACGTCGCATCGTTCAAGATATCTACACTCAGGTTCTCATTCTTGCCGCCAGCAATGGGCTCTGATGCAGAGCAGAAGCGCCCCATTCGCGCGAACATGGACATGATCCAGAAGCTGCAGGAGCAAGTCGCTCCCGAGATCTTTACGCCGCGTTGTGCCTACGACGGGCGCAAGAATATGTACACGACGCGGAAGCTCCCACTTCCCGACGGCAAGCAATCGGTGAGATATTCATCTTGACTAGCTGTATGTCATCGGGCTCATGACGGACTTGTAGTTCGAAGTTCCCTTGAGAGACCCTGCTTCCCCGGGTGGGACTCCTCAACAGAATCAGAAATATCTCAAGATCACAATCACTGAAGCGGCGCAGTATAACCCAGTGTGCGTTCCTCTCATGAGGCGATCTCACATTTAGACTCATACCAGTTTAATACAGTGTTCTCCAACGATTCTTGGAAGGACGCCAGTCTCACGATAACGAGGTCCTCACGGTCATCACTGTACGCCTCATTTCCATTGCCTCTGAATGAATTTGTATCTGACGATCGTCTTCAAAGGCACTCAACGTTGTAGTCCGCATGGAGCCTACATCCAGATTCCCGTTCAACGTGAGGTCGTTCTTCACCCCCGACGGGAAACGGGACATCGGAAACGGGTTCGAGCTGTGGCGTGGTTATTTTCAGTCGGTCCGCCCTGCTGTCGGAAGGATGCTGCTGAACGTCGACATCTCGACCGCTATGATGTACAAGGAGGGCCCGCTGATTGACCTCGCGCTCGACCACCTCGGGAAGCGCGGCGGCCAGCCGAACCTCCTCGCCCCGAGCAGGGGACTGCCGCCTCACCTTTGGCGCGACATCCAGCACTTCCTCCGCGGCGTCAAGATCGTCACCAACGTGGGCGCTGGACGTGGACGCGGCCCGCGCATGATCACGTCGCTCTCGAGGGACGGCGCCAGGCAGCTGTCGTTCACGCGCCAGGACGGCACTTCGATCACCGTTGCGGATTACTACCGTACGACGTACAACACGACCCTTCGATTCCCGGACGTGATCTGTGCGGGGGTAGGTCCACATGATCCTCGTATATCGTCAAACTCATATGCCCCCTAGGTCGGCACGAGGGGAGAATACATCCCGTTCGAGCTCTGCTTCGTCCCGTCCGGGCAAATCATGCGCAAGGAGATCCCACCGGACAAGCAGAAGGCGATGGTCGAGTTTTCGACCTTGAAGCCGTTTGAAAGACTGGACAGCATCAGAGCCGCCCTCGGAGTAAGTCTGCTGGGCTGAAGTGTACTGTGGTGCTCCATACTAAATGCTCTTAGGTCCTTGCGCACGGTCAGTCTGAATACGTCCGGGTATGCGCGTTTTGTTTGTGTCCATCTAGCGCGAGAGCTCATTCATGTAGCAATTCGGTCTCCACGTCGATGGCCCGCAACCACTCCGGACCCAGGCACGAGTGTTGCCTCCTCCGACGTTACAGTATGGGCCCGGTAGCAAGCCCCCTACGGTAGTACGTCTTTCCTATCTCATCGAGAGGTATCTTCGCTGAACACCATAACCCTACCGCAGACGCCACGCGAAGGCACCTGGAACATGGCCGACAGGAAGCTCTACAGGCCCGCGGCCATCGCCAAGTTTGTCATCGCCGTCTACGATGGTCGCTTCAACCAAACCAGCACTCAAGAATTGGCGAGATCGCTAGTAGTTGCCTGCAAAGCCGTGGGTAAGTGTGAAAATCAATCCACTTCGAAGGTACCTGCCTCTCATCTTATTACTATTTGCGCTATGCTGTGGAATACTAGGCATCCGAATCGAACCCTCTGCCGAACGGCCCTATTTGACATGGCCGAAGGCACAGGGAAACATCGCTAACGTGAGTACCGTGAGGTGTCTGTGGTCTCGGCGTTTTATTTGAGGCTCATCATGACGGTGGTACAGGATTTGAGAGAGGCCGGCCGGCACTGCTACGCAAACATGGAGCCGAAGAACACCCCTCCGACACTGATCGTCGTCGTCTTGCCCGAAAACGCGGCAAATTTGTATCGGGAAATCAAGCAGTAAGTCAAATATTTATCTCCGACGCTTTTTTTTAGTTTATTGATGCACAAAACCATCAGCTTCGGAGATATACTGGTGAGAAACGCGGTACCTGCATGTTTATTATCACATATCTGACCGGATCTCTGTCTGTAGCAAGGCGTTCCTACGCAATGCCTGAAGGCCACCAAGTGCGGTCGCGGGAACGCCCAGTACTTCGCGAATGTTTGTCTCAAGATTAACGTCAAACTCGGAGGCATCAACACCATCCCCGACCGTCGGTCTGCGCAAATTCTAACAGACCCCCACAACCCGACTATGATTATGGGTGTACGTATTGATTTATCTTTCTTTCTGAGAATTGATCTGATAACCTTGCTTCAGGCTGATGTCGGACATCCGGCTGCTTACTCCAGGGACCGCCCGTCATTTTCCTCCGTTGTTGCGAGCGTCGACTCAAACACATCCCTCTACGTCGCTGACTGTCGTGTCCAAGAGCCCCGTCTAGAGATAATTGCTGACCTGGAAGCAATGACAAAGGTAGGCTCATATTTGTGCTGTCAAAGACTAAGCTGACTTGGCGTCTCAGAATATGATTGCAAAGTTCAAATCATATCACAAGGGAATGGAGAAGACCACAAACACTGACCCGAAGAGGATCATATTCTTCCGAGATGGCGTATCTGAAGGACAGTTCCGCCAAGTCCTCGACATTGGTACGCTTTTTTTCTCATATTTTCGAGTCTCTTCGACTGCTTACTGTAGTCCTGGGTGACAGAGCTTCCACGCATCAAAGGTAAGCTCGCATACAAATTTAGTGTTCATATGGCTAACGTGGCGTTGCTGAATAGCGGCCTGCGAGTCACTGGGTATCCGCCCCGCCATCACCTTCATCGTGGTCGGCAAGCGGCACCACGTGCGATTCTTCCCCGTCGACCCGAACGATCCCAAGCAGGCAGACAGGAGTAAGAACTGCAAGGCCGGCACGATCGTCGACCGCGACGTGACACACCCCGTCGAATTTGACTTCTACCTCCAGTCGCACGCCGGGCTGCTTGGCACGTCGCGACCGGCCCACTACAGTGTCCTCTACGACGACAGCAACTTCAGGTATGTGCTTCTCCCCAGCCTTCTGCACGCTGATGAGTCTGACGAGGCTGCTCTAGCGTCAACGCACTACAGGAACTGTGTTTCACCCTTTGCCACGTCTATGCGCGCTGCACTCGTTCGGTCTCAATCCCGGCCCCTGTTTACTGTGAGTGCCTTTCTATCATCGTGGACTTTGACGGATCCTGACTTCGAACCAGATGCCGATATCGTGTGCGACCGCGCGAAGAACCACTTCGACCCGACGCAGGGTGACCTCAACCTGGAGTCGTCTGATACCGCGACCGACGTCGACGTCGGCGCTCGTGTGGAACGCTTCACGCAGGCGTTCAAGCCTTTGCATGCGAACATGAGTACAAAAATGTACTTCTCCTAACGTGCTCGAACTGCATGATGCTGTGCCTACCTCTTGCTTTGACATCATACTTGTATTGTATACCAAATCCGCTTTCTGAACTGACAATCTACGCACCTCCTGGTGCTGAATTGTGCTTTGTTTTGCTATAAAACCTTACTAAAATATTTATGTGTTCTGTTAACTCGACGGTCGGGAATGTCCGGGGTCCTTGTTTCAATAGTCACTCGGCTCAAACATGCTGCTCGATTCTTCCTGTCCACACCCCACAAACTGCGGCAGCCCACGTTACGCCTGCCAGCCCCAGCTAAGCGTCGAAGATGCTCGCTAAATGAGCCTTTAAACGGTGAGCCACAGGCTGCAACACTTCATTCTTCAGTGTAACGAGATGTCACGGAGAAGTCACGACACGTTATGCGACATTTCACCGTGACGGGGCTAGTCGTCTCACAGCCGATCGTCCTCTGGAAAGGATTCTCGAGGAAGTCGCACAGTCCTGCCATCTCCGTTACCCTATCCAAGTTGAATAGCTTGGAACGGCCGTCAGACTTCTATCGAGCCTGACGCCAACCGTCTATAGCAGGGTGTGACATCAAAGCTTAAGCCGGCCAGCATGGTCTCTCCGTCCATCCTCCTCGCTGCGTGTGTCGTCCTCATCTCCGGTGCTTATTTCGCGTCTACCATGTTTTTTGGGAAGCAAAAGTGGGACCCTAGGGGCAAGGTGTGTACAGTATGCATACACGAATTGCTACACTCGGTTGATGAGAATGTCCACAGCATTGTTATGTCACTGGGGGCTCTGCAGGACTCGGCCTCTCCCTGGCCGTCCTCCTAGCGAAACGCGGCGCACACGTCTCCATTGTCGCTCGGGACGAGGAGCGGCTCAACAAAGCCCTTGCGCAGATTGAGGCGCGTCGAACGGTAGTCTCTTATGGCGTGAGCTGTGCTGACTGTGACGTGCAGGCCGCGCGGCAGTCGCCTGACCAAGTCTTCCGGGCGTACTCGTTCAGCCTCGCCAGCGCGACGGAGGCGGAGAAGGCCCTCGATGCGGTCGCGGCGGGGCACGGCGGACGGTGCCCTGACGCCCTGTTCTCGTGCGCAGGCAAGTCACGCCCCGGGTTCTGGCTTGAGCAGACGGAGGCGCAGTTACGTCTGTGCATGGACGAGACGTACTGGGTACAAGCGTGGCCCGCGCTGGTGGGTGGCCTGACATCCTGGAGACCCTCCTCCGCTGACAGCCTGCGCTAGGCGATGTCCAAGCGCATGGTTGCGGAAGGCGTGAAGGGCAAGATCGTCTTCACGTCGTCGGTGCTCGGCTACTTCTCTATCGTCGGTTACTCGCCGTACTCGCCCGGCAAGTTTGCCATACGTGGCCTGGCCGAAGCGCTGCAGAGCGAGTTCCTTCTCTATGGCATAGACGTACATATCTCCTTCCCTTTGACGATCTTTAGCCCTGGCCTCATCGAAGAGGACAAAGTGAAGCCCAAGGTCACTCTCAAGATAGAAGAGTCCGACGAGGGCCTGCACCCAGATCAAGTGGCAGTACATGTGTTCAAGGGTACGCAGTTCCCCTGGCTATAGTGTACAGTAGCGGGCTCACTTGCGAATCAGGCGTTGAGAGAGGAGACTTTCATATCGCATACAGCCTCATCGGTAACGTCTTCAAGGCCTCAACACGGGGGTCATCTCCAGGCAACACTAGCCTCATGTCACAGGTGTACAGCTTCATCGGCATGGCGAGCACCCTATCTATTGCGCTATGAAGATATTCTCATATTGCGTTTACAGATTGGACTTCCTCTTTGGCGTCGCGATGTGGACAAACAGGTCTTGAATCACAAGAAGGAGCACTATGAGTACCTCAGCAGCAAAGGCCTCGTCTCGTCGTGAGTAGGATGTACCGAGTGAAATCGCTGCTCTCTTCGTTTCTTCTCACTTGAGCCTTGCACTTTTATGACTGAGTAACTGGTGCTCATTTGTGATGGTTGACCCTTGACTTTCGTTGTGCTCCTAGTCTGATGCTATTAAAAGCGGTGCACTGAGCCGAACGATGGATGAGACATGAGGTGATGTCACGTGTGAGAAATATGCTCTTTACCTGTATATCCCAAAATGAAGGTTGAGCTTTCTACTAGTTCGCACGCAAAGGTAGTTTCTCCGTCAGCGGCAGACCACTCTGGTTGTAGCTCACGATATTACGAAAATAGATGCTAACCCGAAAGCAAGGCATATGTGGGATCAAGATGGATTGTGTTCATGCGTTCGTAAACCGGAACGTGACTGAGGACTCTTGGGGAACGCATCATTAGGTGACATTCAAGGGGTAAAGAAAGACGACGCGACGATTATGAGGTCGGACAAGTGGCCAGTCGATGGACAAGATGCAACATCGCCTCACCGAGTGCAGGTAACCTTCAGCGTGCAATAACAAAGCCTATGCAAGGTTTGGTGAGACGGTGTCGATTCGCAATACCACGGAGAGCAGCGAGCACATGTCACCAGGGCTAGCGCACAGCATGGGGATGCCTATAACCTTACCGATGATACATCAACATCGGGGCTCACGTCCGTGGCAGGCGTGGGCATAGAGGGACGCAGATAGTTAAACCAGAGAACAGTATCTATAGCTCTGCTAGCTACTTGTGAGGATAGCTCTTAGATATCAATGGCTCCAGTATAAGTAGCAATAATTATACACAAAGGGCGAGGTTTTTACAGCTCCTGTGGGGGTAAATGCGTAAGGATTGTGTGTTTGTGTAGTAAGGTACATATAAGCTTACAAGTACCTATCAAGATCCCGCTAGCAGCTGATTAAATCCGACAACCTACTCCAAAAATACACGCAAATACCTCAGTGATATCGTAGGGGCATAAGTATTGCTTATGTAGAGCTATATTGCGCCAATTAAAATCTCTAGTGCGGATTCAATTATGAGAATATGGTCGTGACCAAACATCAGGTATAAAAAAGGTCCCTTCCGAAGCTGATTGTATTTAGAGTTGAGATAGCTACGTGGGACTCAAAAATAGGCTGATCTTTCATCCAGAGATGTCGCCGATGACAAGCGGAGGGACTCACAACCTGACTCAAGTATATCCGAACAGAACGCCAAACTTCAAGGTTGAACTCATATGATGTAGCAGTGGCCGTGTCAGTTGTGAAGTATTATGACAACGGGGAAAGTCCTCACCCCGATGATAGAGGCGAGAGACGAAGGGATCGTGCACGTTCGAGCACCGGAAACCAGAGAGACCTTCGCCAGCAGGGGCTGACGCGACAATTGGCAAACCCTCGAGAAGGGCTACCTTTCTTATGGACCGTTCAAGCTTTCATCCCACAGCTGTCAGACCAGCGGAGAATAGTTGTCGTGAGCTTATCTAGCCTCATTTAGACGATGTACAGAATCGATATGTGGATCTTTTGAAGTATATGAGTGGAAGGATGCTCGCCGGGACGACAAAATGACAAGTCTCACATTTCCGCCTCGATACACACCGCAGTGGTGGAATTGTGAATGCGAGAATGCGAGCGCCCTTGCTACAAAGCTCCTATGATGTGCGATAATGTTATCACCTCGCCGGAGCTAATAGCTCATGGGAACAGGTGATACAATGGGGCCTGATGCATAGAAACTCCGTATCAATCACATGATCCATAGCCTTTATCGGTGAGATGTTTCCTGTAAGGCCGCGACTCCCTCGCTTCTCGCATCACGGATAGAGTTCAAAACGGGCGTACATTTTCCGCTCAGTAAGGCTATGGCACTAGTAGGACCCCACAAGTACGTTGTTTTCTTATTCATTATGTCCATCGGCAATGTAACGATTAACGGTGTGGCATAGGTTTTAGATTTTGGATGATTTTTGGGGGGTATCATAAATACTATTTACGTGATGCGGAACATCATGTAATCGACACTGCCAGTGTCTGAAAGTTTTAGTAGAGTGGCTGTTCTGACTAGAACACGAAAGGTGCACGGACACAACGGAGGATTCATACGCCGCTTCCCAGCCAACGGAATCCCCATAGCCGTCTATATGCGGTTTGGATCAGCGGATCAGGGACGTCCAATATCTTTCCCAGGATTATCTACAATTCCAATAGAGATGTGCGGCCAGGGCACCCCCATCCAAGAATCAACAGTCCAAGGCGGCTAGATGAGACGCCACTTTATTGCTCTAAGGCTTAAAGTTTAGCTATCAATACTAAGGAGTGGGTGGACCGGATTAATCTGCCCCTACTGATAGTAGGGGGTCGGATTAATCTGCCCGGCGCCAGTCCACGGCCGCAAACATGTCCCGACGCATCCGGCGCGCTCGCGTCGCGAGTTCGCGACGCAAGCGCTCCATCTCGAGTGATTGCGCGTTGGTCA
>KN840534.1:71494-97438 GCA_000832265.1 Phlebiopsis gigantea 11061_1 CR5-6
GCGGAGGCCCGCCGTCGCGGTGGGCTTCCAGCCGTACAGGGCCGTGCACGCGCGCGGCGGCGCGGTGCGCGAGACGCTGTTCTTCGTCGCGCCGAGCTCGTCGGCGCGCGTCGCGGGCTACCAGGTGCGCCCGGCCCCCCTCCCGCCGCCCGTCGTCTCACGCCTGTCCGCAGCTGAAGGACAAGGCCGCGCTCCTGCGGAGCCTCTGCGCGGAGGTGCAGCGGCTCAAGGCGGGGCGCGGGATGGACACGGCGGGGATGCAGGTGGTTCCCCTGCCGGCGGTCGTCCCGGGAGTGTAGTACCGCGCCGTGAGGGCGCTGCTCCGGCGGTCTGTACATATGTACTACTGGACCGCCGCCTCTGTTCGCTTGGACTTCTACCCACCGCCGACACACCCCACCCCTGCCGCCGGACGAGCCTAGACGCCCGGGGGCGTTTGGGTTCATGGCCAGTTCGGACTGCGTCGCATGCGAGGAGACTTGAACAGCCGCACACATTTTGCGTCTCCAGCACAAGTATGGCGAGTACCGCAGCGCGCCCTTGACATGGCCGCCGCGATATCGAAGCTTGTTCGTATCTCCCCTGCCTGTCCCCCAAGTAGTTTACACGCCCTCACACTCGTACTGCAAGAGGATCGAGGACATCCCCTGGTATACAATTACGATATAATGACAAAGATGAGCAGTACATTAGTCAAAGGAACTAGTCCGGTTGTGCATCGTCTGTCATGAAAAAACAAGCTCACGCGCGATGCGTGGCACGTAAACAGAAAGTTGGACTCGTTTTAGAGCACAGTCACAGCGCCGCCAACGACGGCGCACAGGACCGCCGCGGCGAAGCCGAGCATGCCCTGCGCGCTGGCGCCGACCGACGCAGCGCTGCTCGAGGCCGCGCTCGAGGCCGCGCTCGAAGCAGCGGCGGCGATCGAGGAGGTCGCGCTGAAGCCTATTGGGACGGTCTGCGAGGCCTGCGAGGCGGTCGCGGCGGAGGTCGCGGAGGACAATCTGCGCGGGCGTGAGTCAGCGGATGGGGTGCTGAGCGCAGAGGAGAGGGACGTACGCAGAGCTCGCGGCGCTCGGGTTGCTGTCGGTGTCGACGAGGACGCGGTCGATGATGTGCACGACGCCGTTCGGGAGGAGCACGTCGGGCTGCACGATGAGCGCGGTCGTGTTGCCGAGCGTGACGTACTGGCCGGTGGCGTTGATCGCGAAGGAGAGCGTCTCGCCGGCGGTGGTGGTGTAGTTCTGCGAGCCGGCGAGGAGCGGGGAGTACACGGTCGAGCCGTTGATGAGCTGTGTGCGCGTGTGAGTGGGTGCGGGCGTGGGGCGCGCGCGGGACTTACGTGGTTGAAGAGGACGGCGTTGAGCGCGGTGCGGTTGGACGCGAAGCTCTGCAGGGTGGAGTTGGCAGCGCCGATGGCGGTGTTGTTGGGCGAGAAGAGGGTGAAGCCGTGGAAGCCCTCGTTCAGCGCATCGAAAAAGGTGATGTCGCTGGTCGAGTTGGTCGAGGCGTTGTAGAAGGCAAGCGTCGCGCTCTCCAACACGGTCTCGAATGAGCTTAGCGAGAGCTTGTCATCTGGCACAGTGATCTCGAGGCTCTCGGGGACCTGGAGGACGTGGTCGATAATAAATATAGAGAGGTTGCCAAAGGTGGTGACATTGACGACAGTCGAGTCGTTGAGCTGGTTGAGGACATGGGTCTTGTTGTCAGAGCGGATTGACCAGGCGAGGACTTGGGGCTTGTCCCCCTCGAGGTGAACGGTCTGGGTGTCGTTGTAGAGGGTCTGACCGAGGGTGACGTTCGGATAATGCGTTGCGACGTTTGAGAAGTTGCCGGGAACGATGTGGTACGAAAAGATGTCGGCAAGGGTGTTTGCGTCCTCGGTGACATTTTTTGGCGCAGAAGACCCTGCGGGTGATGGTCAGAGCATGGTCCAGCTGAGAAGAGAACACGACTTACAAGCCTCGTTGTTGGGAGCAAAGATGGCAAACGGGCTGCCGTCCGAGATGCTGGCAAAGAGCGACTGGCCCCTGGCCGTGCCGTTCACGGTGGACGCGACGGTGAGGAGCTGGGTCAAGTTTGCGCTCTGCAGGGCGCTCAGCAGGCCGGAGAGGAAGGTCGCGTTCTGGGCCACCGCGAGAGAAGGCACGAGCGCCAGAGCAGAGAGGGCAGAGAGCTTCATCGTGAAGGTCGGGAGGGGATCGTGAGGGGCGTCACAGGGGGCGTGCAGGTCGTCGTACGGGGAAGGAAGGGCGCGGGGAGGGCTGGGTTATATACGTTGGGTGGGGTGGCTTCGCTGTGCGAGGCGTTCTCCGCGATGCGTTCATCACTGCCGACGGGTGCCAAGGGGCATGGAAGGGCCCCGCCACCGCCATGAGGAGTCTGACGGGGTTCGGTCCTGACGTCAATGTTGCGTGTCTCGTCATGCATGGACGCAAACCTTTGCCGGCTGGGCCTGCGTGCTGGTCAAGCCGCCGCGCGCCGCCCAGGTCTCCTCTGCAGCCGTACGTGTACGCTCAGCCTGAAAGTCAGACAAGCTACCGAGTAGTGCTGGGGGACTTGCGGTGAAATGAGCTCCTCATCCCCGTACCTGAGCGCTTGCCCCAAATGACGTTCTTGTACTCCCTACCTGGAAGAGCAGAGGTGGATCCCGGGATTCTGCTCGCTTCCCGGCCCTCTCTGCGCCCAGCTGGGCAAGGGCAGACGGAGATGGAGCGGGACGTTGTCAGGACAAGAGCAGGCATCACGACACGCTGAGGTCCTCGCAGGCTCGCGGCTCCGACATGCCTGTGTAGCAGCGCCTCGTGCGAGAACTTACGGGATACCTCGTCACTTCTATGACTTCACTTCATTCATATGTCAGTGCCAGAGGGGTGGAGGGTAAACACAGATGCAGCACGCACCGATGGAACCCGTCCGGCGCATCTTCTGGGTGCTCCACAATTAGCTTTGCAGATGCGGAACAGCGTACTAACAGGCATGCAGGATGGAAGTGCTGATGACGCGAACACGCCATAGTTCATGCGCTTGATTGGACAAATGACCCTGGGAACGGTCACGGACGATGACCTTGTCTGGTAACCGTATGGTGGAATGCCTCACAACTGGCTCGTAGCAGTGTGTTACTATTAGGCGATCAGTCAATATCTAATCGACGGTCAATCGACTTGTAATCGCCTCCGTTCCGCTCAAAACCCACTGGAAGAGTGGACGGCAGGATTCCCTGCCGGTGGAGAAGATCCACGACTGGACTCGCAAGCAGCGGCTTTTATGGGCGAAAGGCCGAGGGCAAGCATGGAAGCGACGAAGGTTAGTGCTGCTATGACAGCATGCGAATACAATGGCGACTTACGTGGGCAGATAGAAAGCCTGGACATTCAGGCTGACAGTTTCACCAAGTTCGGATATGTACAGGGACGAACTGCAGTCGTCGAAGGGGTCATAAAACCGTCCATAAACGGACTCAGCCAGTAGTCGCAGGCTGCCGCAGCCCTTGCTAGCGAGAGTGTGCCTAGCGGCAGACGGAGGAAGAATCCCACTCTGCGGGAATGGCGTGACGTCCTAAAGCCCAGTCACATGTCACACCCCTACCAGCGGAGGAGCTCGACTACCGCGCCGCTTCGATGCACACAGTGTTATAGAGTTGAAATAAATTTCCGCGTGTGGCTGAACTAGTGTACAAGATTATCGCGCGGTTTTTACAATTCTGTGGCGTCCTTTCCTGCAAACCTCTTGCCCTAAGCGCTGCTTGTCGAGGCAGACACCGTCGACGTCGTAGTCGTAGTCGTAGCACCGGCGTCCGCGCTACTGCTCAACGTCGTCGGCATCGTCGTCGCGCCGGCGCCGGACAGCGTCGTGGTGCCGCCGCCGGCGCCCCCACTGACGATGGTGACGACGCTCCCGTCGGAGGCGGTGGAAGTGCTCGTCGTCGCGCCCGCAGACGACTCGGAAGACGACATCGACGCCGTCGAGGCAGAGGTCGTCGAGGCAGCGGTCGTCGAGGCAGAGCCCGACGCACTGCTGCCAGTGCCGGAGGCGGTGGCCGTCGTGCTACCGCCGCCGACAACGACGGGCGTAGTGGAGGCGGCGTGGGTGGACGACGCGGAGGCGGTGGTGGAAGAGCTGGTCTCGGAGGCTGCCGCGCTGGAGGCGGCGGCGGCGAGCGAGGACGTGATGGCGTAGCCGATGGGCGCGGTCTGCGCGGGCTCGGAGGCGGTCGCGGCGGCGAGCGCGGAGGACAACCTGCGAGGTTGTTAACCGCGTGCTCGCGTGGACGGGGAGGGCATGATCACTTACGCGGAGCTGGCGGCCGGGGGGTCGTTCTCGGTGTCGACGAGCACGCTGTCGATGATGTGGACGACGCCGTTTGACAGGAGCACGTCCGGCTGCACGATGCGGGCGGTGATATTGCCGCGTGTGACGTATTGGCCGGTGGAGTTCACGGAGAATGAGAGTGTATCGCCCGCGGTTGTGGCGTACTCTTGCGAGCCCTGGAGGAACGGAGAATAGACAGAGGTACCGTTGATGATCTAGTGTCGTGTGAGCATCGACTGAGCGGGATAGGCATACAGGAGAAGGCTCACATGGTTGAACAAAACGTCATTGAGAGCAGTACGATTCGACGCTAAGCTGGCGAAAGTACTGTTCGCGGCGCCGATTGCAGAGTTGTTGGGGTAGAACAGCGTGAAACCATGGTAACCAGCATTCAACGCATGGAAGAACGTGACGTCGTGCGTGGAGTTCGTGGTGGTATTGTAAAAGCTGAGGGTCGCGTTCTTCAAGACAGCCTCTCCCGCTGCGAGCTGGCTGTTCGCGTGAATCGTGGCGGTAAGGTTCCCGGGTACGTTCAGCACGTGGTCGATCGCGAGGATGGTGAGGTTGCCGTATGTCACTGACCACTGGACAATGGCGTCGTTCGGCTGGTTCAAGACATGCGTCTGATCATCGCCGCGAACGGCCCATGCAACAACCTGAGGCTTGCCGCCTTCAAGATGCACGGTGAGCGGGTCATCGTAAAGGGTCCGCGCGAGAGTAACGTTGGGGTAGCGTGAAGAAAAGTTCGCTAGGTTGCCGGGGATAACGTGATACGAGAAAACGTCGGCGAGTGTAGTCACATTGTTGGTTATATTGCTCGACGCGGAAGACCCTGACAAGTGCCGTTAACACACGAAGGTACAACGAGTGAAGGAAGTCTCACAAGCGTCGTTATCAGGAGCGAAGATAGTGTAGGCATCGCCGCTCGTGAGGTTGGTCAAAAGCGACTGTCCAACGCTGGTGCCATTGACGGCTGCGGCAACGTTGACGAGCTCGGTAAGACCTGCGCCTTGCAGAGCAGTGACGAGTCCATCTAGAAATGTCGTATTCTGCGCTCTTGCGGATACTGCAGCGAGAACGACGGCGGATAGAGTGGCTGACTTCATCGGGGATGCGATGTGGCAGTCGGAGAGCAAGTTGAGATGAGGGGCAAGTGTCCACGGTACGGGCTTCATATACCCCAGAGTACTGCGCTCGATCGAGCCGACCCACGTTCATGACGGGCCACATCGTCGAAAGTGGGTTCAGACGAGTTCTACGTATAGGTTATCCGCCTGCCGAGGATCCAATACTGCGTCACTATTCGCAGCCAAAGCGGGCGCCTAAATTGACTGCCCTTCGAGTTTGTCTCCGCTTGCCTCCGCCCGCTGGGTACACTGCGGAACCAAATGAGCTAAGACACCAAACGTAAAACACACGTCACTCACGGCCTGGCTGCTTCGCCAAAAATGACTTCGGAGGCGGAAGAAGCTTCGCGGCAACAATTTCTGCGACATTGGGAGTGCTGCGTACCGATCTATCTTCCGCTGCCTGAGGTACATAGCTAACACGGTTCTCCACAGAACCTCTGGCCAGAGCCGAACATGCAGATGAGTAGTAGCACTGCTATTCAACCTATATAAACGTCTTCCGCATCTAAGTAATGTAGAGTTGAGAGTGAAAGATTCTCGTGGCGGGAAACCTCGATCAAGCAGCGAGCCGCTTGATCTCCCTTTCAATAGCGTAACGCACGGCGGCCTCAACGTCTTCCGCATGGTGCGTGGGCGTGTGGCGCGGAGGTCCATCAGCTGGGTCGTATACGCCTGTCTGCACAAGGACAGAGTTCCATCCTGCGGCGTTCGCTCCGGCTATGTCTACAAGGAAGGAGAAACATGAGCGGTTAATTGAAAACAATGGAACACTGCGGACATACCCGACTCTGGGTTGTCTGAGAGTGGCGGTAAATATATCAGGCGAGTCTCACATTCAACGCGCAGCGTCACATACCACCGACCATGTAACTGGATTATCACGCTTAGAATTTGGATCCGAGAGCCTCAGCAGATACAACGTACACTTGGGGCATCTCTTTAACCGGCTTGCCTTGCATCTCTGCTAACCGGTCTCTGAGAACCTGTTCAGCGAACTTGTAGGTAGCAGTAGTGGGCTTCCCATATTGCACATGAGGGTACGGCGCGCCCGTTAATGCCTGCAGGGTCGCAGTGAACATGCTGCAAATCCATCCGTAACAAGACTACGCACCTTGTACACGGCCTGAAACGCTTCTCTAAACGCGCCCTGTCCAAGTCGAGGTCGTTCAAAGTCCGCTCTCCATATCAAGTCGGGATTACAGAATACGAGTTCGATGGGAATGTCAGGTTTCCTGTACGGCCCGCCGATGATCCCTCCAGACTGCAGGACGTCACATATGACTTGGGTGTCCAGTGCCCAGTTACGAGGGTCATGGAAGACGAATATGGCTTGGATGGGAGTGGTAGAGAAATCTATAGGCTAAGATGGACGTGTTGGTGATCGTATGAGCGAGCGAGAGGTGATTACTTACTCTCGTGGAGGCTAGTTCGTCAGCCGTGAGATCATAGAAGGGCCATACACTAGGTATATGCGTTAGATTGTGGGCCTCCAGGAGAGTGAGAGGTCCATACGTGGGGTTCCAAGCTTTGACGTCTAGTGGGGTGTAGGCACGCTTGAAACCGTAACTTGGGACGCGTCAAATTTTAGCCCGGCATACGTACGACCAGACATACCTTTGTGCCACCTTCCTCACGTCATCGTTGAGCCCTCCCAGTACCAATACAGGCACGTCAGCATATTTCTCGACGACAATTTTTAGGATTGTATGAGCCTGTATGTATTGCGTTTCTTTAATCTGGTCATTGATGCATGAGCAAAATGTGGAAGATCGCTATATAATGACGCACCTCAAAGTCCAGCTCCTTCGATAGTCGCCTACACCGCTCTGCCTCGCCTATACCACCCCCATTGGTGAGCTACATGCGAGTTAAATGCTTGCATAAACGTCCTGATCACGCGTCATACCAGGATATACGGAATCTTTCTGAAGCATGTCGAGTAATTGGTACGCCCAGGTCAGTTGGCATAGACTACTCACGTCTTCAGCGGGTTGTTTCCTTCGAGGATTGACAAGGCACGCTTTGCGGCGGGTATCACGTTTGAGCCCCGGATTAACACTCCATCCTGGAGCAGGTCGTCAGAATGTTGAAATACAATTCTTTAAATCGAAACTCACAATATCGAAAGCGAATGCAAGGGGTGCATCCCTCGACCCCTCGGGGTTACCTACCTCGAGTTCGATCAGCCAGTTTTGGCAAAGATGCTCGCACTCAGACGTACTTGGAAGTTGTATCCAGCGCTTTATAAGACGTGTAGGCCGCTGAGTGGCGGTAGAGGTGATATTGATAGAGCGAGAGGGTAGACGGCCGCAGCGTAGCATGACTGTCGCGTCGAAGGAAGTCCTACACGGCCCGAAAGGGAAACGATAGGCTTTCGATCCTAACAAGGCCAAACAAACCTGAGTTCGCGCAACCGAACCAGATAGTCTTGCCTCTTGTCCGCTCCCATCTCGTTGTCATCTAGCCTCATTTCGATACATTGGAAAATAGCCTGGTACGCAGCTGCCCACCGTGCCTCTTGGAATCTCATCTCATCCTGCATAAGGCTTCATGAGTACTCGGACACCTGCTCTAAGACTGCTGACGACCTCACCTCTGGAAGGCCCCGATGCTCAACTGCGTATCCAACGACACCCAACACTTTATTTTGCACATGGAGATCTAGTCCTTTCAGCGGATAAGGGCACCACTCGCGTCATGTTCTGCGTTAACAAGTCTACGCTCGCACACTACTCGCCCGTCTTTGCCGACATGTTTGGTCTGCCTTCTAAACAGGACGTAAATGAGACGTATGAAGGCGTTCCTGTAGTACATCTACATGACGAATACGAGGATTTAGAAACCTTTCTGTCCGCGCTTTACAGCTTTGGGTATGTTCTCGCCACACCTACGCCTACCGAGTCGGCCGTGTGACTTGTTGTTCAGGTTATCGACGAAAAGGCTCGACCCTGATACTCCACTCTTGGTTCGGGGAGTACTCAAGCTGGCTTCCAAATATCAAGTTGATGCAGTTCGTTCCCGTATTGTTCAATGTCTGGAGGAAGACTGGCCGACTACTCCACTGGCTTGGCTACGCCTCTGCCATGACGAAAAACTATACAACGACGGATTTACGCGCTACCACACTCTCGGATCGGGCGAGTACGCCGAAGATAAGTTTCCAGAGCCTGCGTCTGCGATACGGCTTGCTAGGGATTTCGACATCCCCTCCATTCTGCCCGCTGCCTACTTGAAGCTGCTTTACGCGGACCCGACTCTTGACTGGGACGCCATTCGCAAGGAGCCGGAAACTCCTTGCGGTCGTATGGTTCGCTCTGCCCGCTGGCGTTTGCTCGATCAAACCGACCTGCTGCGTCTCGCGCAAGGGCGCTCTCGGCTCGTCAGCTGTCTGCCTCACGTCCACCGCGCATTCATGCTCAGCCCTCGGGTTTGTCGTGACAATGTCAGTGACGACGACGACCTCTCCTGCCATCAGATCATCGAGAAGCAGCACAATGAATTCACAGCGGCCCGTTACTCAAGCTTCTGGACGGGCGTTCAAGAGGCAGAAAAACCAGACCCGATACAAGTTCTACACAAGCTCCACGACGAGGCGTCTAACTGGAAGTTATGCGCCTCTTGTACTGAACTGTTCCGCGTCAAGATTGCTACTGAGATACAGAAAATATGGAACGATCTTCCCCGCATTTTCAGTCTCGCACCCGAACCTTGAATGGGGTGGGTTGTTCCGTCATTCTCTAACCGCTGTCGTAATTGGAACACTAATTTTGTACCCAGGCGATATGTGTGTTCTACTGGTACAGCCATTAGTCTATTACGTGCGAGAGTCTCCCTCCCCCCTTCCATTATACCACTACGGACAAACATTACACAGGATACCAACACGCACCCAGTTTCTGTATAATGCGCTCAAGTCGACATATGCATATATACCGCGACCAGCTGCAACTTCCTCTTTCACTGAATATTTAAAGGACATTGGTTGTACTCGAATCTCAATATATCCTTGCAGGCTCGCGAGTGAACCGGGAGTGAACGGATCGCGTCGCACATCCTATATTTCCCCGTGTTTAGCTCTAGCTCGCAGTTTGAGAGGTTGAGTGAAGGTATACGTGCCTTCACTACGTACTATGGGAACTGGTCAACTAATTGCGTGCAGGACATCAGACGCCGCTTCAAGTCGGACGCCCAGCGTCATATATAATGGGCTCTACTGGCACACAAGCACACACCCGCGAGATGTTTGAGCGCAACGAGAGAGACACGCAGATACGGAAAGTCTTACTAAACAGGAAGTTGAATGGAGTAGTCGGCGGCTTTAGATCCTAACATAACCAAGCAAATACGACCCCCAGTACACCAGCGCTTTCGAGCTCGTACGGGGCTGCCGTCACTACTTTACACATAGTTTGCTTTTACTCGTGCACATTATCATGCCACAATCTACAGATGGTTCAAGGTAATCAGCGAGTTCATCTACCGAAAAGTTTGCTGACAGAGACATCACCTTAGTGTTCCATCCGCACGCCACAATACACCGCTGAATGAGAAGGAGGAAGATATCAATAATCCCTTCCGGGTACCGACTCAGCGCCATCCAACTCTCTACATACCGTCTGGGGATATCATACTCTCATCTGAGAGAGAAGACATGATCAACCTAGTCCGCGTGCATAGAGCAACTCTATCATATCACTCACCGGCGTTTCAAGACCTGTTCGCCTTACCGCCAACTTCGGTGAACGAGACCTATGATGGCGTCCCAGTGGTGGAGATGCAAGATAGCTTCGAAGAGTTGGCGGCTTTCCTAGAAGTGTTGTATGGGCATCAGTGAGTTTGCGCCACACTGGAGATAAGTGCGTACCGTCAGACCTGACATTTAGGACGGCACATACCAAACGATATCACCCGGATGCGGCGCTTGCAGCTACGGGAGCATTGAAGCTCATCGCAAAGTACGAAGTCGACCACTTGCGTGACCGCCTAATACGCCACATCGAAGCGGATTGGCCAAAGTCGCCTACGGAATGGATCATCATGTACCGCATCCGGCAGACATACACCGACGTCAATCAGTTCCATGGAGAATTGGGAAAGAATGTGCCATTGGAGAACAGCTTTCCCGAACCGGCGTCGGCGATACGCCTGGCAAGAGAGTGCGGCATACCGTCAATTCTGCCAGCCGCGTTCTTGGAGTTGGTAGGGATTGATCGTGGAAAGGATTGGGACGACCTCCGAGAGGATGACGACAACCTGAGTTTTGATACCCGGTCCGCGAGGTGGAGTTTGTTGAGCATATTGGACAGTCAACGTCTTGAGGTCGGCAAGAAGAAGCTGGTGGAATACTGTGCAGATCTCCGAGGGCCGGTCTTGACTGTTCCTGCAGATATTTGTCGAGGGGACTTCCTGGATTGCCAAGCAGAACTGACGTTCCGCAAGCGTCAGCCAGGGCATTCCGGCGGTGCCGGTAAAGAGCAGAACTCATTCCTGCTTGGAAGGACGGCAGTGCGGGAAGAGTGGCCGCAACAGCCTTCAGAACGCTTGAATCCGATGATAATTCTACAAGCAATGGATGACACACTCCGTGATTGGGATCTATGCACGGAATGCTGCAAGCGTGTGCGACAGAACATAGCGCACAAGATGCAAGAGTGTTGGGCTGAACTTCCTGACTTGTTCAACCTGGGCGATGGAATTTGTAGCGAATTCTGAGCGGTAAGTGATATATCATATGGTGGCGCTCTCACCGAATTCACGGAAGAAGTCTTGACTCTTATACGCGAAGTGTCATAGCCCTAACCGAGCCGCACACGTCGTTCGTGTTCAAATCCCAGAGCGTGTCCAAGATACAGATGACACGGCCCAGGCGAAGCGGTAGTATTGAAGACCGAAAATAAAACGTACTTGTGTTCTGGATTATTGAGGGAAACACTGCCCGCAAGATATTGAGGTGAAGTCGCCCATATTGACATGATATTTAGCGTGAGGCGTATAGCGAACATGGATGGGGACGTGCGTAGAAGTAGTGGTATCAATGTCGCGACATGTCATGCAAACCTCCACATCCCCACGAAGCGGCTTTTCTCCTCTTTTCCATGAGGTTCACGCAGTTATCCTGCAGCGCGGTTATCAGGCGCCTGCGATGCGTCTTAGCGTTCAGACGAATAAGATGACAGCGCAACGATGCCACTCACGTTAGACACGATAGAAAAGGCGTTCTAACCGCAGCTTTTCTCTAAGCAGGGATGAGAATATCTCCCCAAGTCCTGAGGGCAGCAATTCCTCCGAAGAAGACAGCTACTCCCGTCAACACGCTGAGGTTCCCTGGGAGCTTGTCGGGAGCGAAGACTTCCGTCCGGAGGAAAGCACCAATGGCAGACTCGTTAGGGTCGGACAGAGCACCGCGAGGCGCACCGCTGTAGTAGGCAGGGCCAGAGTGAGGAGGTGCTGAGCGACGAGCCATTTTTGAGGTTGGTGGTTTGGGGAAAGACGTTGGCGGTAGGTTGGTTCTGTTTGCGGATGTATTTCTCCCACGCTCTGTCCAAGCTCCAGGCGCTTAAGGCGCTCGTTCCGCTGGCTCTTTCCTTACCCTTCCTTGCCTCCTGAAGGCCTCCACACTCGGTGTCATTCACCCATCCATGTCGCGGTTTGGGCCTCTGTGAAACGCTTATCTTACATACATCTATAATCCCAAGTGGTCAAACAATGCCTCTGCTCTCATTTAATTCTCTGCGAACAGCCAAAGCTATTCTACCCACAGAGCTCTTGGCGTACTCATTTCACACGTCTTCTTCCCTGTATGCCAAAGGCGCGTTAAAGCCACGGGGTGAGTGCTGTTTGGAAACCTTTGGTACGCATTACTTACGTGACGTTACTCAGGAACGTCGCGCACACGTCTCGCGAAGGACCTTAAGCCTAGAAAGCCATTCGGGCCTGGTAAGGCGGCCTCGCTCGACGTCGCTCCACGCAAAACATTCCAACGCGATCCTGTCCCTCACTCAGAGGCTAAGGATATATATGGAGCCATAGAGAAGTCGCGGGAATTCAGGAAGACTCGACAGGAGAGTAGGGAGCGTAGAGAACAGGGCTCATGGCGCGGAGAGAGTTCCAGGCGAGGAAGCTGGGACAAGCCGCGAGACGGTGACTCTGGACCCAGAATTCCTTCATCTCTACGTCTTTCTCCTCGGGAGCCATACAAGCAGCCAAGAAAACCTCGAAAGCCTGCCGTAGAGGTAACTGATGAGTTCAGCAGGTCATCTCTCCAGACGGTACCTACCAACCCAGATGCTCGCTTCACATCACCTCCTTTGATGGAGGGTCTCCTCCGCTCCGTGAACGAGATTTTGGGCGAAGACGCTGCTCCTACACCCATACAGGAACTCTCCTTGAAGAACCTCTTCTCTCGTCCAGAAGGCGAGTGGACCCAGCACCTCCTGGCGTCAGAGACGGGTTCTGGAAAATCACTAGCCTACATGCTGCCTATGCTTCACGACTTGAAGACCACCGAGCTTGCCCACGGAGGCAATATCACAGAGGGCACTCCGTCGGATGGCAAGAAACGACTCTACAACCCGCGAGCGATAGTTCTTGCACCGACCCACGAGCTATCACGACAGCTGTCGAAGACGGCCAAGGCACTTTTACACAACATCAAGATGCGTACGATCTGCGCCTCGGACGCGAACAAGCAGCTGAGGCAAGGCCTCACCAACCACAAGGTTTCCGCGGCGAAGATGTCGACACAGTATGCCACTATGTCGAATGATACCTCGGGACCTGCACAGTTCCAGGACAAGACTCGATCCATCGACGTCTTAGTAAGTACACCGAATAAGCTGCTCGAGATGGTTCGAGGCCATGGGTGGAACTGGGCGCCCGCAAAGGCCGCACAGGAAGGCGAGAAGAATACCTTCGTGGTTGGCGAGCCTGAAGTCGGACTTCAGCGCGTAGAATGGGTCGTCATTGACGAAGCAGATGTCATGTTCGGTGAGTTGACGTACTTGCCTGGGCCACATCTTATTGACTATGCTACAGACCCAGACTTCCTCGAGGAGACGCAGGCATTACTGGCAGATATTGCGGCCGCTCGTGGCCAGCCTGTTCCAGCGCCTGTCTCCGACGCTGCTACCCCGGCGACGTACAACTACCCCTTTAACCTCGTACTCACCTCCGCGACCATCCCCAACTCCCTCGCATCGTATCTCGATAACCATCACCCAAATCTTGTCCGCCTTGCCTCTCCGAACCTACACAAGCTTCCGGCAACACTGAAGATGGAGCACGCGGCGTGGACAGGCGGTAACCGCGTTGCCGATATCGAGCACAAGATCCAGCACATTTGGTGGCAGGACAAGCAGAGCGGCAA
Source organism: Phlebiopsis gigantea 11061_1 CR5-6 (assembly GCA_000832265.1). Lineage (NCBI taxonomy): Eukaryota > Fungi > Basidiomycota > Agaricomycetes > Polyporales > Phanerochaetaceae > Phlebiopsis > Phlebiopsis gigantea. The sequence continues at coordinate 85,304 of KN840534.1, forward strand.
GAGACGGCCGTCGAAGGTGCTCGTTTTCTGCAACAAATCGACAGCTGTTGAATCGCTCGGGAAAGACCTCGAGGAGAAAGGCGTCAAAAATATCGCGCTGACGAGCACGGCTGAAGTGCGTAAGAAGGGCAACAGCCACCACCTCAGTGGTTTCCTCCTAGAACCTCTCGAGCCGCGGCCGTCCGAGGCTAATCAAAACAAGGTCTCTTCAAAGGAGGAGGCGTCAGAGACAGAGGAGGAAGCTCCGAACGTACTCATTACGACCTCCCTTCTCTCTCGAGGTCTCGACTTCCATCCGAAGATCAACAACGTCCTCATTATTGATCCACCAAGGAACATGATTGACTTCTTGCACCGCGCTGGTAGAACCGGCAGAGCTGGAAAGCGGGGCACTGTCATCGTCTTTGGTAAGGCAAAGGGTCGTGGTTCCGAAGTACACAAAGAGCTCAAGACGAAGGTGAGAGCTCTGAGACATTAGTGTGCAAAATCGAGGAATCTATCCCAACTCGTTGAAATAAAAATCACTCGTATGATATACAAAAAATGATGCATTGATTTGTGAGGGGGAGCATCTTCCGTGTCCTTGAACGATCTGCGCGTGAGTTCCTACGCCACAATATCTGCCTTGTCGGCGCTCGCCGCACTAGGGGTTGTTTTCTGGCTTGCTCTCGACATCCACCTGTCCTCATGTGCTGAAGATGCCACCGCCTGTGGCGACGACGTTCAAAACACAAGATATGCAAGGGAGGCCGAGTGGCACGACGTACTCATACTGGAGCCCAAGCTTCTCCTATTATTCTGTGTCTGCTCCCGGAGGATCGCTTCCGAATGGCTATCCGTCCGGCCCAAGCCATGTCCCAGGTTCCGAGACCACGTCGCAGGCCGCGCCGACTTCTATGGGCATGTTCAACGCTTCACCGGGTGCGCTATCGACGGTTGATTATGTAGCGACACCTTGCCCCGATTGTGGACAGCTGGTCAAGGTCTCCCCCGCCACGACGTACCACATGGACAAGCACAGGGAGAGCCGGCGGTGTAAGAGGTCCACGGCGCGGCGGTCGGTGAAGGAGGAAGAAGCGAAGGCGAGTGCGACGAGGATCGAGCTGTTCAGCAACTTCCCGGGCCAGGGTACGGCACGCGATCTGGACCAGGGTGCGGGAGGCTTCGTCTCTGGTGGCAGCGCCAGTGCTGTCAAACCCTACAACTCTTGGAACATGAGCGACACGAAAGGCAAGGGCAAGGAAATACCGTACTCGACGAAAGCGAGTCTGGAGAAGAGGTACTGTGACGCTGGTGTGCAAGCCGATGTCGTCTTGGTTCAAGAAATTGTACCTGCGAAGCGCAAATCCCAACAAACGACACGACGGTGTCAGTCAGAGCCTCCATTATTCCATACGGAGCTGCAGGGTGCGCCTATATGCACAGTCGAATCAGCACCATCCTAACTTCTTGCCTATCAAGCCATTCAGGGTCGCTCTCACCCTTCCGGTGTTAGGCTTGCGGAGGACAAATGCGAGAAAGAGACCGTTACATGCTTTCAATGCGAAGAGATATTGCTCAGGCGAAATGTGCGCAGTCATGTCGGTGGACATGCCCTTCGTCAGCTTGTTGGTGCGCCTGAAGGCCCCTCCATGAAATATGCCGTACGTACTGAGTGCCGGAGTTCGCAACTCTAATTTACGAGCTCGGCCTGTGTCTAGGTCCATCCGGGGAATCCTTGTGGATTTTGTGGACGCGCTGGCTGCGACATCCGACTCGTGAAAGCCCAGTCACCGGCATCGAAGTATACTGCAGCCGCATCCAGCTGCCATCACGCACATACCTTCTCGCTGAACAAAGCGCGGCGATTCTCCACCGTCATGCCCTGCACGAACCTGCCCATCCAGTGCGCGCTCTGCCCAAAGGACCCCGTGACGAAGCTCAGGCCTGTACACTGGAAGTACAACATGTTTCACCACATCCAGACCACGCACCCCGACCATTGGGACTGGCAAGCCAGGCGCGTGAAGAACCTGGGAGTCAATTTCCGTCGGCTTCTGTCGATATCCCAGAGAGAGCTCGACACTGTCGCGCCTGGCCGTACACGGCCGTATCCAGGCCCCGTCGGCGAGGCAGAGGAGGGCGAGGAGGAGCCAGTGATATCTAATAAACGTGCGGCGGTGGAGGCTCTCATACGAAGCACAAGTAGAGACAGTCCCCAGAAAGGAACCAAGGGCTCTTGATTTAACATACTACACTAGCCATGCCGGCGAATCCTGCTATAATTCTGCTTGCGCTATAATCTCTATATTCACAAATATGACCCACGAGGCGTCTCTTAAGTATTCTGCAACGCAGATTTTTGGTTTAAGCCTCAATAGGGCTGCGGTTTGCGGAATACTGAACCAGGGTGCAGTGAGGGGTGGCCTCTGTATAGGGTGGAGAATGTAGAGGTGTCTGGTGTTGGGTAAAATGGCAATGCGCATGCATGCCTCTCGTCGGCTCCAACCGGACCAGCTTGGAATGCTGTCATAAACGCTGTAGAAGTGAGATAAGGTGCACTGCTAAGATCCCCGCCCCTGTAAGGTGGATAGCATGATGACTGTTTACTTAACTGTCTAACAGTTTCTAAACAGTTTGCTACTGTTCATTGTCTATTGGCGGGTCCTCTGCAAACATAGTAAGCTAAACAGTTGGAGCCTTACGAACTCCGGGTCGTTTTGCCACCTGCGGAGAATCCCACCTCACTCGCCCCGCAGATTCAGGAGTGCACCAGAATATTATAGTACTTGTCGTGCATGATACAGTTGAAAGTGCTGGTTTGAACATCCTGCGTTTTTGTTTGCGTGAACTTTGAGGTAATGTGACTGCAGACATAAAAAAGGAATACCTGAATTTACCCAGCGGGTTCGAGCCCCCCTGGGGCCATCACTGGGCAGTTTTGTCGAGGCGCACTGGGGTCGGGGGGCAGTTTTGTCGAGCTCCGATTACGTAAGCGTGTCACGTGTGACATTTGCCTAACAGTCGGACGCTGTAACCAACTCAGCCATGGAGCATTACAATCCGTTCTACAATAGAAGGAGTATACTCATTTACTTGACTTCACACTGACGGCCGTGACGCGTCGCGCGCAGCGTGTATCCTCGCACTCTTCCTTCTACCACGAGTTACATTGCTCTCCCTACACGCTTTGTGACTATGGTATGTCTGCCTCACTGACTTCAGCGGTCTTCTCCTGATCTGCTTGTAGGACAACTCTCTCCGTCTCGTTCCCGCCAGCAAATCCAAGTCTGCTTCCGTGCAGGACACATCGAACAGCTTCGGTCTTCACGATACTCTCGCGCACGGTCCGAGAAGCCTTGCTGCTGAAGTCCATACCGTCAGCCCGATCAAGGACAGACTTGAGAACGTACGTGCTTCCGCAGTTTCAGACGTGATAGCACTGACGGCGCGATAGTGGGAAGCCACGCAAGACAACTTGAAGCTCAACTTGGAGCGGAACGTCTACGGCTTGCACGCACCCGTCAGGAAACTTATGGAACGCAACCTAGTGTCTTGGGTGCGTCGCGCGCCTTGTAGTAGTCCTCCGCCACTGAGATGTGTCATAGAACCCTCATATGCCGACGTACCGTAGCTCAAACATCCACCTCGACATTCTGATGGGCAGGGACGAGACGATCGAGCCCGCTGATTTCATGACTCCAAGTGAGTACCTTGTATCACTGAGCGATATAACACGTACTCACGCATAAGTAGGTGGAGATTTGACGATTCCCCTGAGCGTACACGCAGATATGCAGAAGAGACGTGGCATGTAGACTGTCGACGTGTGTATTGTAACGAACTGCTTTCCCAGTGATGATATTGTACATTATAGGCACCAAAGTCAATCGTCCGTGAGCTTCCACACAGGGATGCTTCCGTATAACATATTTCTCTCTCAATCTCCTGAGGGTTGGATGGGGAGGATGGTGAGCGTCATGGGATCGACTTTATCAACAAGAATTCAAAGTCTGTAGTAAAGATTTATATGTCTCATCGTCCATGTCATCGACATGCCACTACATCCAAGCGCAGAGACGATCATCCTCACAGTGGCGTCCTTCCTCTTCACCTCTCGTCTCTTCGCCCAGTGCATCGAGCTTCTACCTCGGATTCACGTCCACGCCCTATCCCTACCCAATCTACACATATGTTTACTCCATGTTTACTCCATGTTCACTCCATTAACAGCTGGTTTAGTATAATAGTTTCAAAGTAGCTTAAGGTCCAAGATTTCACCCCGACCTTGCCAACAGCTGTCGGACGTCGAGCATCGGCGTGGTTGTCTAGTCAGACAAACACATGTACAGTCAGGAGATTCAGGGATGCAAAATAAGTCACAATATTCTGATTCAAAATGTGTGTTACTTTTAACATAGAGATTTATTTGGGTTCCAATTGGAAGGCTACATGGAGTATGTTGAGACTACGCATGCCCACGAACCGCATCAGGCTGCAGAAGTACGTACACATGAATGCGGAGTTTTGAGTCTACTCAGTGAGCCCAAAAATCTCCGATAGATCATCCCAAACGTCCTTCAGGAAGCTGCTCACGATGACTTGCAAGGTGGGTTTACAGTAAAAACAGAAGCCTCCTTTGTCGATTTCCTCGTGCAGCGTCAACGTGCGCCCAATGATATCTGGCTGTCGGGCAAAACCAATGTTCAACTGACCACGATGGAAGGCGCGAAGCTTCTTGATTGCAGAGAAACAGCCATCCTCGTCCCCACAGCGTCCCGAAGGAACTTCTTGCTCGTATGTGTCGAGTGGAAGCTCTTGAAAGCGGATGGCCAGGTCATCCTTGCCATAGTTGTACCGTGTCCAATCTGTTTGGTCTAGAATACCCCATCGTGCGGACAACGTGTCCATTTCTTCTGGTTCGGAATCGTCCCAGTCTACGGACGGGTCGCTAATCGCTAGACGATAAAAGGCGGCAGAGAGAACCGAGCGTGCGCCGACTTCCATCGCGAGACGGATGGCTAAGGCGGGCTCCGGGTGTGCATGCTCCACTCTTGCCCACATCAAGTGCGACACGACGTATCCCACGTCGCTCGTGAAGGTACCTCGAGCAGCTACATATTGGCGCAGAGTCGCCGGCCAGATGGCCTCGAGGCGACCAGCAATCCGCTTCAGAACGGAGTCTACCTGGTATTTCTTGGCAAGTGCACAAATGCCGCGAATGGTAACAGGTCCCCGGTTAGGTCGGCGTTCAAGGTCACGAAGAGGCAATGTTCTATAGCAATGGAGCATCAGCCTGAGAAATGCGTGACTGCGGCCAGAGGTCAATCAGACTTACTCTGGGGAGTACAATGCATTTATCAAGCCCACAAAGTCAATATAGGGATCGAGCATGCTTACAACGGGGACGCCTTCTTTCATCTCGTTAGCTTCCGAGTGCGATGGGATGGATAAGATGTCTCTGAAGCTCAGAGAAAAATGCGCTAGCACGAGTCGATGGACACGAAGCAGCGTCGGGCGCCCCTCGTTCAGGACGGAGAAGATGATGTCTCCGTCGGGAAAGTATAAAGACGGATGGTGGATTGGACCATTATCTGAGCTATCTGACCCGTCTGCCATTGTGTAAACTGGATGGAGAAAGGTTTTGGGGTCTGAAAAACGACATTAGGGAGTTGATGTTGTATTTAGATGTTTATATGCGAGCCGTTCTAGTTATAGGTCCATACCTCGCGAGGAGTGGTCTAGTGCAGAACGTGGATTGCCAGCCTCGTCTGTCGCGGCCTACGATGAGGGCAGAGATCGAGCCGGACAAGCCGGTTTATTCCCATCAATCCGAGCAAATCCCAGTGCGTTCAAGATCCGACTGACGCGATGAGATCGCATGCAGTAACACTGCAGTTCATTCACGAGCACCTCTGCGCTGATCATTAAAAGGCGACGCCATTCAAGTTGGCGTCGTTGGCGGCATCGCATTCATCGTCGACCTCGCCAAATACCTACTATGATGGCAGCATTAACTTCCCGGTGCGTGTTACGGTCGCCACTGGCGCCTCCGGGTCGACGGCAGGCTGGCTCCAGCCGACTTTTATTGCCAAACAATCCATGAAGTCGAGGTGCTGTGTGCTCAAGCTTGCCTTACTGACATGCAACGCTCGCATGCACGTCCTCCGGCAACAACATCAGTAGAGAGGCAAGAATTCATTCTCACCATTTCCATAGGCTCATTCCGGTCCAGCTGCATGCAAGAGGCAAAAGACGTGCCAGTGTGTATCTCGCTCCTAGGTTCGACTGAATGCGCGGGGTCCCTTGTCCTAGTTAAGGAGCACCAGCTTACGTTGTGGGTCTAGGCCGATGCATACGTGCATACAAGGTTTTCGAAGTCACTGCGCATTCAGTAACAATCGCTGCGGTGATCGCAGTATATCAACATGCTGCGAACACGGGTGAGTAATAAAGATTCATACCCTAAATCTATGCCTCTGATAGGGTTATGACTCCTGCGGTAGTATATCTATCTCTTCAAGCCCTCCATCCCACCCCCGCAAGTGCACTCCCAGCGTACTAGAAACGTACTCCTACCGCTACTCCACTTCTGAAGACTCACCAGGTATAGCATACAACACCGACACACCGCTGTCCCCCACAAATACCATGTTAATATTTAACCTGATACTAGAATGGTTCACGTATGCTCCGAATGTAACAAGTTTTTCCGGGAAGCAGCGCATCTGTTGAATGTGAGCGTACTCTTGCCTACGTACATAGCGTTATGTGCTGACCTCGTCAACATCAGCACTGTAAAGCAAAGGGTCATCGTCTTGGTTCAACCACTGTACCGGATTCATCCGCACCTCCAAGTGCCAGACCGCTGCCCTCTCCGTCCGATGTCTCTCAAGCCCTTCAATGCAAAGTCAATCCCCCGACTGGTTTTAACTGCTGGAGTTGCCAGACCTGGGCCGCCGACGGGGTCGGTTTGATTGAGGTTCCTTGCAATTTATCCACGCATTCCGCCTTCCACTGACGAGACACAGCACTGGAAGGAGAAACATGCTCCAAAAGATAGCAAGATAGCTGTCCTTCGCCCGGACCGCGGTGTTCGCACCACTACAGAACAGGGGAAATTTACCATCAACTCAAAGCAGTCTAAGAAGACTGCGCCAAATGTGAGCATGCCGCTCCCATTATCCAGTGCCTGCTGACTAATGTACGCCTTAGCCGTGGAAGTCACATCCCCGAGGATGGGACTCTGAGCTTCGCCATCCAGATGACTTTGCAAAACCCACTGAGCACCTTAGGGCCGAGAATCGTTGCCGCGTATGCAACATAAGCGTTGAGAACAAAGCACAGGTAGCGACTTTCTGCAGCGTCTGATATCATGATTGATTGAACTTACGCAGCATTACAATGAATCCCACCCCCACCTCAAATGCGACGACTGTGGTCGCATGTTCTTGTCAAGCGACAAGTTCGAGTGCCACGTCCGCGACGCGCATAACCACAACTTGTGCACGTTCTGCAACGTCACTTTCAAACCCCAGGAGACCTTGGAATGCGTATGTCAATTTCCCGCATTGCGCTGGCTGTTTCTGACGACCATATCATCCGAAGTGCCAGCACATTGTACGTTGCCATGCAGGCGAACTGTCACTGGCAGAATGCGTGATTTGTCGCAAGGAGTATCGCAACATGGACGTGCTGTCGGAGCATATCAAGGCTGTTCATCGATCTAGGAACTCTGGTGTCCTGCACACCGCCAACGGAGTGGCCAAGTATTGCTCCGTCAATGGCCCTTTCAGTTCTAACTTTGCCGCAAAGTCCACAGTAAGTTACCCCGGTATATTTACTGGCAATGTAACTCAGTTGCCGCCCTTGCTCCGTTCAGAAGAGGATGGAAGGCTGCACGAATCGCTCCTCGATTTTGCCTGGTGAAGAGGTAAAGACTGGTGAACGCGGAGGATCTCCGATGGTAAATCCCACACCGCAGTTCCCAGTAAACGTGCTGATCTTCGTACACCAGCCCAACAACACCGGAGCCCCCGGTTCCTCCACGCCCATTAGCGCTGTTAACAATTCAGTCGCCACGCCTGCCGCAGAATCCGAGGCCACGGCTGACGGCTCGCAGGACAAGTCTGATGCTACCAGAACTGAGGACGCTGCCCGCCCTGAGGGCTCTCTAGCCACTCCTGGGGGTTGGGAGCGTAGCTCATCTCTGGTAGCTTCAGATGGCAATTCTGGCCCAGAAATGAACGGCGTGTCGGAGGCCGGTGTGCTGGCCGACTTCATCCGCGCTGATGGCAGTGGCACCAACGATAACATATCCGTACTCGAACTCGCATCGGGAGGACAGGGAAATGCGGCTGATGCCGATCCTGAGAGCGATGGAGATGGACGAGGGAGGTTGAGTGTGTCATCCGTTGTTGGGACCGATGAACTAGGTGTGAGCTCTGTCCTTTCTGGATATACATTGGCTGAATTGTTCATCGTTATAGCCGACTGTGCCAACTCTGTGCCTAGTGTCCTCCGCATGAGCGACTCGGAGACTTCCAAGCCCGAAGATGAAGCTCCCAACACCGCCCCCGCTGATCGTCAGGAGGTTTCAACAGCACCTCCCCGTCTGTGACAGCCTTGATCTACAATGTATGTAAATGGGTCTAGCGTCTATGGACATATTCGAGTCAGTCTGGTATTTGGTTCATCGGCCAACCAACTCGACGTGTAAGAGTGTGTATCATTACATAGTCAATACTGTATGTACAAAGCTCGGCATCTTGAACTGTAACACAAAAGTACTATCCTAGTGCGAGTCCGTGAGCTCAATTTGCACCTCCACCAGATCATCCCAGATCTTGTCTAGATATTCGTAAAGAGCAGTCTCCAGAGCTACGCTACAGGTGACGCAGAAATCCGCATGCTCAACCTTGCCGCGTAGTAACTACAAAGCCTTACTAATGACATCCGGATGTCGAGCAAAGCTTAAGTCCCGTCAAATGGATTGTGTAAGCGCTTGGCGATGCGTCACCGTTTATCATCATGCATCGGTTCGAGGTCGTGTTTGCAATTTCTAATGGTTTTTGAACAGAGTACACCCAAATGACGTAGAATCAAGCAGTCGCAGATCCAAGCACGCTCAAATACCTTCACATCTCCTAATCCCCTGATCCACCACATTCGTCGCACTCACGACGCAGCCCTCGAGCAGCGGGATCCCACAATGTGCATACGACCCACAGAACCAGATTCCAGGCACCCTGTTCTTCTCATTTTCTTCGGCACTGCGCGCACCCACGCCCTGCAGCTCCCCGAGCACGCCGCTATCCGCGCCCGCGCAGCCCCAACGCCACCCGGCCGTGCGCGCACGCTCGCGCCAGAGCCCGCGCAGCGCGGCCTTGCTCGCGGGCGTGACGACCGCGCGCTGCATGTGCGCGACGCTGATGACGGCCGCGGGCGCAGGCGGCACGATCGGGTTCGTCGTCTGGTACACGCCCGCGAGCCGCGGGAGGACGTGCGTCGCCATCGCGTACGACGCGTCGACGCAGTGTGCGGCGGGCTTCGCGGGCCGCGGTGCATCCGGCGCGGCTACGATGAGGTTGAGGTCGCGCCGGTCCTGTGCGGCGGACGGGAGGAGCGAGGGGTCGGTGTGGTTGATGACGATGGCGTGGACGTATTTGAAGGTCTGGAGGCAGTCGATCTGCGCAGAGACCGCGGTGCGCTGCTCCTCGAGGTACAGAGGATTCTTTGGGTGCGGGTCGGGTAGTGTGTCCAGGTAGCTTTGGAGAAGAGGGATGCTGTGATTGGCTTGGGTAGCGAAGATAACGTGCGAGAATCCGTGATACGACTTCTCGGCCCCGCAGTGTACTGAGACAGTGGGAATTGAGTGCTCGGTCGCAGAATGGTATTCTAGACCAGTGATAGCAGAACTGGTATGGATTTGGGAGGGATGAAGCAGGGCTGTAATCCTGTGGACGACATCTTGAACGCCGTTTAAGACAACATAGTGATGTGTACCAAGAGTAAGGTAAATATAATCTGGACTTTGACATTAACAATGGTGCACGGCCGAGGACAAGTTACGCACCAAGAAATTCTTCAACAGGATGTTCCCAGATATCCTCTGAACCCGCCGTACAGACAGCCGAGAATAAGGGTACCATCACTTGCTCAACGAAGTCACGCCATCTACTGTCGAGGCCAAGGAACTTGGAAAGCGGGCTCGTCGGTGTAGTAATATCCTTCCATTGTCGAAGTGTCATGCCCTTCTCAATCTCATATAGTCGGAATGGTATAGTCGTCCAAGACAAGGGCCACGACAACCATTCTGGTATGTGGAGAGGTAGCGAGAAGATGATGAGTCGCAGGTAGAACATGCCTACAAGCAGAGCAGAGAAGGCGAACACAGCGTAGGCTTCCACCAGTGATGTCACGGAGCCGTCCATCTTCGAGGACATTGAGGAAGGCATGCCGATGCCCTTTGTGCCCGAGGCACCGTTGTAGATGAAGTTGGTCATAGTGCTGCGTGTAGAGTTGTTTGCGAGGCTCTTCAAGGTCGAGAACGAATAAGAGAAGTCAGCCTCGCGAAAACTCACGCCCAGTTCTTGATACAGCGATATAAGCTGGGGGTAGTATCCTAAACTCTCGATAATTTATAGAGGCATAGAAGAATAAAGCGTGACACGTACCTCCTTGGAAAGAACGCATCGGGACATCAACTCTCTGCTTTCCCTGTTGTCCGGGTATTGGCACCGATACAGAATGGCAGTCCATCCCTAGCGTTGGTGCCTAAGTAGTACACATTAGCTCCTCGGGATTTCTGAGAAAGAACTATAGAACAATGATGAATCAGGGCCACGGACGGCACAACGGTGGTGAAAAATGGTGTGCGCTAGTGCCTTGGACCGTGATTTCCCAGCTGAGATCTGTCCTCGGTCAGACCCTGCACAACGCAGAAAGTCTAGATGGCAGTAATGACGTGCGGGGGAGGAACATTGGAGGGGCATATGAAAAATGCAGAAAATGATTGGACACGTACTTTCTCGAACAAATGGACCTCAACATGGACCTCTCGAAGCTCCGACGCCTTTGCCAGCTTGTACGCAGCGGTGAGACCTGCTAGTCCACTGCCGACGACGGCGACCTTGACTGTGCGTTTTCTGGGAATCATGGGTAGAGTGAATCCCTGCTGCGCCTCTCACGGCTGTATGGTCGGGATTGGGGGTGCGTCGTAGGAGGAGGAACAATCGTTGGCTGTGGAACACTTCGCTTAAGTACGACCCTCGTGCTCGGAGGTGGACAGTTGGGCACGTAAATAAGCTGGATGTCAAGATCTAGCTGCGTCGAGGCATAGTTTGGCTATCGGCGTGGGTATTAGCAGACATGTCAACCGGGGTTACCGGCCATGTTGTCTTGAGAGCCCGGGTGATGGGCCCAGGAGCAGGATGGTGTGATTCCTGGGCACTGCTCTCCAAAAATTTCACGATTACGAATGTGTGCCCGACTCGAATTAGGGACTTTTGTCAAGCCTGTATGCGACCGTGGCGCTGATTTCGGTCGAGGAAGCTGAGAGAGCGGATCGCCTGAAACAGATGTTCAGGTTGGTAATGTAACTTGCTTGGGGGAGGTGGTCTGGTCTGGTCGCGGGTATGTAGGAGACATGTCGCGTCGACAGGAAGACAAGAGGACTGAATGACAGAAGATGGACAACTCGCACGGGAAGCAGCTGCGGTATACTGCCGTCAAAGCATAACCCAATTGCAAGTTGAGAGCGCCGAGTAGCCAGGAGTAAATCCGAAAGGTACAGCCTGCTGTTAGGATGACCGGGGTACTATTGGCATACAATTCAATCAAGAAACCAGTGCAAACATCCCAAGCCGGCCGCTCAGATCCAGAGCTGGGACCCGTAATGCGTTGGTAATGCGGGTAGAGGATCGACGGCGAGGAATCCACGGCCATTGATCAGAGTTTGCCTTCAATACGCGATCACAAGCCTCTTTTATCAACACTGACCGTGAGAATGCTTGAGAATAAGCGATCCCTCGCCGCGTATCTATTGTCACTGCGTACTGTATGTCGGAAATCCGAAACCCGGATCCCAAGATTACCCTATTGGGGTTATCTTGGGAAATTCTTGGTTTCCATTCCAAGGGCTTGGAATACTACCGA